>JACJUM010001610.1:15648521-15665617 GCA_020976665.1 Heortia vitessoides | reverse complement strand
AAACAATAATATATATATATATATATATATATATATATATATATATATATATATCACATGAAATAGTTACTAGCTTGAAAATACGCTGAAAAAAGACAAGATAATATTATTTATTATGTGTTGCAGAAATAGGAAAATAAATCAAGATTTGAAATGAAAAAGCGTACAAGTCGTTCAGATACTAAACAAAAACAATTTTTCTGTATGAATAATGCTAATAATTTTACTAATTTACCGTAAGATACCTGCAGAGAAGAATAGCACCTCTCCTCGTACCAGGTGTCGTAAAAAGTGACTGAAGTGTCAAAACCAACAGATGGCGATGTATACATCCAAAACATTGTAGCTTAAGTACACGGGTAGGGGTTGGGCAGCATCATCCAGGACAGTCGTGCTCTGCAATTGCCAACACGCTCGCCAATCGCGGCAATTATGGCAAATTTCCCCTTTCTTGGGAAGGCTTATGTCCAACAGTGGACTTTTAATGGCTGATATGACGATGATTTAGTTAGTAGACCATAGAGCGACGTGTAATCTGATAAAGTATATGAACCTATATATATATAACGATATGGAGTTCACATACAAAAATACATATACCACGCCTGTGTCCCATCGGGGTAGGCAGAGACTAAGAATCTTTACTTGTTATGATCTTGGCATACCTCTTTTGCTTCCCTTGCTCACATTAATCCTTTCGCTCGTTTATTCTTGGCACTTCTAATCTGACTCTTCTTTAATATCTCTTCTACCTGATTAAGATATATTTGCTTGGGTCGTCTTATATCAACTCTTCCATTCACTTCCGCTCTATATATTTGTGCATTCATTTTACTTTCATACATTCTTTCTGCGTGTTATATGTCGATATGGAGTTTAAATGCCACAATATGTTCCTAACAGATTCAAGTTGGAAATCACATTTTAAATTCAATAAATATAATATCAACAATTACTTAGCTTTTTTATGACAATTTAGCCGTGTGGTACCGATAGAGTTGTATATCAGTCACGCCTACCCTGAAAATAATCTAAGAGTATTATAAAAAAATTCAAAGTGGTTTTCCTTCGCTCGTGTTTATATATGCATATTAAGTATACTGTGTTATCAACGACCGAATGAAAAAGATATCAATAGTAAATGTTACTTCGAGTTTTATTGAATAAATTTATTCAACAAGGGGTTAGTATCCATAAAAATATTTAATATCCAAAAAACGTAATCGAAAAGTTATATCCAACAAATAACTTTTCTTTTTTAAACTAACAAAAAATACCTTGAAGTACCGACCGAGTAGAATAGCATCTACCTCTGTACCAGCTACCGTAAGGGGCGACTGATGTACCTGAACTACACTCGAATTAGTGTAGCTTAAATGTAGTATAGCGGGGATAGTATATAGTAGTAGTATATAGTAGTAGTGTATAGTATTACCATCGCGAAGCTACGCTCTGCGATTGCCACCACGCTAGTCCAGCGCGGAAATTATGGGCAAATTTCCTCTTTCTTGGGGAGGCCTATGTCTAGCAGTAGACGTATTGCAGTACTATGACGAATAAAACCTACTGATAAATGTCAACTTTTCTTCGGCTTCAAGCGTGACACTAACCTGTAATTTCCTTATACTACACTACCATTGTACTAATTTACGTTTGTACGTAACCAGACACGTTGAATCTTTCCAAGTATTTTTTGTACTGTAACAAATACTATCGAATTAATATTTTATTTAATATAATTCACCATTTTTCTATGCATTGAACCTCCAAAGTGATAAATGTTTGTGGTGACTCAAGACCTACTAGAGGTACCTCAACTCATAGAAAAGTCATCTGCATTGGAACTTCATTCTCAACTAGTTTTAACACAACAGCTCTGATGGTATTGCTGTGTTCTGGTTTAAAGGGTGACAGAGGCAGTGAAATTACTGGGTAATGTGACATTAGTAATATCTTCAAGTCACAAGTTTGGCAACAAGTTTGTTATTTCCTTGTGATGATATATACGTCTATAGTTTACGGTGACGCTTACTATAACGTGGACCATCTGCTGGTATTTTGAGCAAGTCATATAAAAAAAATCTTATTCCAAATATGAATATGATGATGATGCAATGAAAAAAGCGTCTGTCGTTCTCCAATTCTTCGTCAGACGAACCATCACGCTTAACCGAATTTTCGAACGACCGCGAATTACTCAGTATAAATTGATGTCATCGTTTATCATGGTGAATTCGACACATTCTCAACGACCCGATTCCGATATCATCACTTCTACAAATGTCGATCGATCGAGAAGTATTCGGGCCTAAGTTCCATTATGAACAGACTAGTTTTTTTTTATCCTAATTCGCTGAAATCAATATCAGAAAGGGGAGCAATAAGATTCGTTCAAAAAAAATTTAAGGGTAGTCAGCAAATAGTTTAATCTTTTTAAATATTCATTGAAAGAACTAATTTAACTCTTGTTTAAAATAATATCATTTAATACTATTTTAATGGTTAAAGACTAGGTATATATAAGTTTTAGTATTTTCTGCTTGCTTTTGTTTATTTTGCAGCAGATATTTTAAGATTTAAAGCCGATTAAAAGAGTGCTTTTTATGAATAGAGAATTAAACACTTTTTAATATTTTTCGTATATGAAACAAAATCTAAAATTTAAATATGAATGAGAAAATATAAATGTAAAGGAAAAAGATGGTAGTTCAAAGAAAGTTAAAAAACGAATGAGATTCAGTTTATTTGAAAATATGAACAATTGGAAATTTAGGTCAGGCTTATCTGAAATTTACTGATCCCCAAAATGTCCCCTCCATCACTAATGACTGCAAACCATTTATGATAAAATCTACGCGACATGTCATTGTCATAGTGCTGAACAAATGTAGGAGAACAACAACAGCCTTTTCCCAAGTTTACACAATTTCGGACCTTGTTTAATATGTATTAAGACATATTTTTGACTGAATTATTTGTGTTCCCTTAATACTTTTGTCATCGAAATATGTTTCTGAGAGTAGGTTGGTTTTGTACGAAAAGTTGATGTCATTTATTCAACGCTTAAGTTAGTTGTAGAGATGCACTCAAAAATATTGCTGCCATTAGACTTGTGTTTAAAGTATTGTTTGTTTACACAAAAAAGGTACGATTGTAACGTGTTTTAAAATTTAAAACCATCCATTTGTGTTCCACGGATAGTGTTATAATAGGCGAGACAGTAAAACCTTTTAGAAACACTGTTCTTAGTGATTCTGTTTGTTGCATAATCATAGGCGTATAAAGAGTGAAGACGAGCGGGCCGTGCCCATCCCAGGATGGTCTGGTCCCCCCCCCAGGATGTTGGGCTTCCGATTTGAAAGGTTTATTGTGTTAGATTTAAATCGATTCATGCCACGGGGTACCGGCAGAGTAGAATATTATCTATCTCTATTCTAGATGTCGTAAGAGGCGACTGAGGTACCAAAACCGACAGATGGCGATATGCCCATACGAAGCATCAAAACCCAAATGCAACAACGCGGGAATGGGCAGCAGCATCTCCGTCGTGAAGCTACGGTCTGCGATTGCCTGTCCAGCACGGCAATAATGGGCCAAATACTATCTTTAGAAGGCTTTTTTCATCAGTGAAAGTTCTACAACTGCTTTGATGAAATCTATTTATATCTCTGGTATTCATAACTCATTACTTATTAATACTCTTGTAAATAATCGATTCGTATTCTGCCACAGCATGCCTTAGGTTAAAAGCACGGTGTGGTAGTCCATTTATGTGTATATGTGGTGTGAATTATTATTGTTATTAAAAATTTTTGCAATAAGTGCCAAGTTATTTATGAGTGTCGATTCTGCGTCATCGTATCAGCCATGCTATATCATGGGTGACCCCTTCCCTAAAAATTAATCCTATGTTCACTAATTAGTATAATAAAAATAAACAAAATTGTTTGACTATTGTGCCCATTTAAACTTTTTATACTTTTTTCCACTTAATATCACAACTAATTGCAAGTAAATTCAGCATGCAACTAAACAATAATTATTAATTTTATATTATACTAAACAAATATATTTTAAATAAATATATTTGAGTTCCTTGATCACAGGAAAAAAACAATCTCACCCTGAACAAAAACAAGTGAAATATGAAAAAATAAACTCAATCTGCTCGAAGAAGTCAGTGGTGTAACAAAAGCAGACCGTCTGCAAAATATTCGCTGTTGGCGACTGGCGGAAAGCTCTATTCCATTCATAAAGATGCAGTTTCTTTTTTAAAATTGTTCAAAATGTTGTTTTTCATAAAGACGGCAAGGTGTCAGCCGGATTCATTGTTATTATCATCTATCAAATAAGTTTACATATCATATTAATATTAATAAACCACCGGAACGAGTCTTTCTATGCTTTCTTTGAACTATACTCTTGAATATTCTCATTAAATACTCAAACAATAAAAGAACAATAAAACAGTCAACATTAAATATCACAATCGGCTAAAATGCAGAAAAAAATATTCATCTTATTATTTTTTTTATTCTTTATTATTTACGTCTTCTTTGATACAAAAAGAATAATAAATAAATGTAAATACATGTCGTAATCATATCTCCTAGGTTACCGTCTAGTTAATATTAAATTTAATTGTGAATATTAGTATGCATGATAGTTACCTGTAAGTGGAACTATATAAATGAACTAAATAAATATATAACTAAATAAATGAATAAATACTATTAACTCTACGAACTAAGTAATTTATTTTTTATTATATCAGCTCAGATTGCTCGTACCTTAATCAAATACTACAATAAAATATACGAGTAATTTAATAATTAACCAAATCTGACTGTCTAATACTTATAATCTATGTTGATTTTAATCCAAATTCCATCGAACCTTGAACTTTATAAATTGAAATACGTCTATGTTTTAGTATTCAAAACATGTATGTATTTTAACGTAAACAATAAAGCTGTTTTAATGCGTGTCGGCCTGGTGTAACTGCAAAAAAAAACAATTACTCATATATATATTTATCATTGTATATTTTGCAATTTTGCGCGATCACATTACAAGAGAGGTGATTAGTAAGTGTAAGTTCAAGTGGCAGAAGACGGGGCACTTACAGATGGGACCGATAATTGATAGACTCGTAAGGTTCTGAAATAGAAACCACGTAATGGTAAGCTGCATACAACCGGTCCTATTTGAGATCAGTTGGCCTTTGTCCAGGATTGGACATCCTACGGCTAATATGACGATGATAGTATTTACTTTCGTTGTACACATAATTTACCCATTATGTTAAGCCTTATTCAATTCCATAATTCCAAATATATTGAACATACCGTAAGGTCTTTGATTCCTCTAAATATTAGAAATATTAGAAAATATAGCTCAAACGGTAGTATGTGTATGTATATGTTTATGTGTATGTATGTTTGTTTGGTGTACTAAATTCACCTTTAACTTCCACCAGCTTTAACATTATTTCCTTCCAAAGGTTGCCTGTAAGAAATTGCATTTAGCGATAAGGCCGCCTCTTGTTCCTACTATTCCATGTTTCTGTGATGTTCTTGTGTTATATTTATTGGTGTACAATAAGGAGTATATTATTATTATTATACTTTGATAGCGATTCATTTTGTACAGCAGACTGTTGCAGGAAAACGAAAAAGATGTTAATTATAACTTTATAACTGTACAATTACTCGAGTTTAAAATGAATGAAACAACCTTATCTTTTGCTTGTTTACAAATAATAAAAATATTTACACACAAAAATAATTCAGACATAATTAAATCATAATAAAATCCTTATAAAAAGTTCGTCAACTTTGATGAGTCACTCTCTCTTATTTCTGCTGTAAAATATCAGTGTTAGGATGGATGTGATCCTGTTTGAAAAGTAAATTAGCAATATTGGATAGAGTAAAACTATAGGGTGAATTTATTTTATATATATTTGTTTATTCTGCAAAAATTATATATTAAATAAGAGCATACAAATCCGCCATGAGGTACCGGCCGAGTACAATAGTACCTCCCTCTGTACCAGGTGGTGGTACCGTAAAAGGCGGCTTAGGTACCATAACTGACAGATGGCGATATATTCATCCGAATCAGTGTAGCTCCAATGCACAGGGTGGAGATGGGCTGCCATATCCGCGTCGCGAAAGCTGCACTCTGCTATAATATTTATATGCCAACACGCTTGCCTATCACGGTAATTATGGCCAAAATTTTCCCTTTCTTGGGAAGGCCTATGTCCAACAATGGTTATAACATCTTCTAGTTACTAGGTCGCCAACGAGCTAGCAATAACCTTGTGTTATCACGCGCGTCTTTAGGCTGCTGTGCTGGTTACTATCACGCGGGGTAAACGCTTGTTTGTTGACCTGTTAAAAAAAACATATATTTTTTTTATTTATTTACTACTTTCTTCGTACTTAACTAAGACTAAGTTTCAAGTAAACAAATTATGTACTTAGTACTTTCGAAAAGTTGCTAGGAAACATCACCAGTTCTAGGTAATTTGAAGAATTAGTTAAGCTTAATTGGAGTCGGGCCAATTAGGACGCAGTTGAACTCAATATAAATATTCTTCCAATAATAAGGTATTGTCTAACTCAAATGTAAGCGTTAGGAAGCTGTTATAGCGGTATCTTTGGAAATCACTTAGAGGCGGCCTATAATACACGATCAAATTATCAGCCATTGAAAGTCACTGCTGGACATAGGCCTCCAAAAAAGGGGGAATTTGGCACATAATTGGGCAAGCGTGAGCAAGCTTGGTAGCAATTGTAGAACACAATGGGATGCTGCTGCTCATCCCCATCCTGTGCATTTGAGCTACACTATTTTGGATGGATATACTGCTATCTGTCGGTTCTGGTAACTCAGTCGTCTCTTACGACACCTAGTACTGAGGGATATACTATTCTAGTCTGTTAGTACCTCACGGCTACGATATACGTTATGGCATCTGAAAAGTAAAAGATGATTTCAAACAACAAATTAACTACTTGACTAATGCTTATTTAGCAGATTATAAAAATCATGATGATCTTGGATCAAAATAACCTTACTCGATGATGTCTCGTTCCAAACGTGTCAACCGTCACGTAATTAACTATATAATAACAATTACCAGCATAATTTTAAAAAGTCTCGTTCCATTTATCACCATCATCGTCCACTCCAGCAACATACTCCACCATATCCTTACACCTTTGAAAATGTAATATTGTTTGACCTGATTGTATTTCTTCAAATCCATCTGAAACTATTCAATGGATCTACATTACCAGGTAAACGAGAGCGCGAAGTAACTACAATTCGTTAGTTCAGGTCACCCTTTTGTGTATAATTTAAAAGCAGATTTGTATTATCATTACAAATACTGGAAGTATACTGCTTGGATATAGGCCTCCCTAAGTAAGTGGAAATTTAGCCAAAATTGCTACACTTGGCAAGTGTGTTCGTAATCGCAAAGCGCAGCTTTTGCGACGGGGACAGTGCGGCCCTGTGCATTTGAGCTGCATTGTTTCGGATGGATATACCGCCATCTATCGGTTCTGGTACTTTAGTCGCCTTTTACGCCACCCGGTACGCGGGTAGGTACTATTCTTCTCTCTCTTAATATTAAGCCTAACGCATTCTTTTTAGTTCTTATGTCCCCACTTAAATTATACCGTCTTTTCTCACTCATGTATATCAGGTACATTCACATAATGTTATATTGTATATTAGTTTTGTTTATATATCTGTATGTGTTAGTTCTTTATTTATCTATTATATATTTTTTTGTTTTGCACCGCCTTGGTCCTTTTTCTGCTTGATAATGCCACTTGACATTAAGTCATCGATGTATATCGCCATATGTACATCGAATTATATTTATTTGCAAATCAGTTAAATAAATAAACCAAACGGGTAAATCCATGGGGCGCTACTAGTATGTAATATTTAAAAAATACAGTTCTACAGTAAGAACGTAATTTTCCTCGACCCTCGCACCCTCGCAACCTTCGCGGTTAGTAGCCAAGTTCCAAAACAAAATTTCCGAGCGGTCACATTTTATGATTTAATTTTTATATCGTAATTGACTGACTCTCTAAAACAGCGTTAGAAACTTTTTATTCGGCAGAAATCACGCCGGAGGAACCCGACCAGAATCGAGTTAGAAGCTTCGCCGGTTTTAATTGGGTTGGACGCGACAGAGCCCCTCTGTCTTGATTTAGGACTGGGGCATCGATGTGTGAGGAATCTTGTCACATATTATGATTTATTATTTATTTTATATAATATGACGATCTTCTGTACGTTGTGGGGTACCGGCAGAGTAATATAGTACGTCCTTCTTTACCAGGTATAAAAAGCAAGTCAGAATAACAGATGGCAGTAAATCTATAGTAACTGGTGTAGCTCATCTATCTATATAAATATATAAAAACGAAAACCTGACTGACTGACTGAATAACGTATCAACCCGGAGCCTAAAATATAAGGGTTAGGAACTTGAAATTTTTTCGGTTTATATTTTTATAGCAATTTGATCAACTGCTTCTTTAAAGAATTTGGAAGGCGTTTGGATTACCGCTCCAGGGCTTTTCTGATGCAGAGGATCTCGCTTGCTGTGCAGCGTGGAAATGCTGCAAGCATTCTGGGGACCTTTGGGTTGGATATGCTCCTTTTATCGAATGCGTATTTTTTTTAATATAAAATAATAAATAATATATATTAATTATAAAGTTCAATAATTAAATATTATTTGATCTTATTAAATCCGTGTTCCAAGAAATTCGTTTCTAAAGAAAATTGTTGTCATCTTGGCAGTTCTCAGAAATGGCCATTGTACATAAATGTAATTTATTCTTTATTAAGTTAAGTATATATCCAGCTTGCCGTTGGGTACCGGCAGAGTAGAATTGTACCTCTCACTGTATCAGGTGTTGTAAGTGGAAACTAAGGTTCCGGAACCGATATATCCATTCAAAAAAGCAGTTCTCCATTACTACAGGATGCGGATGGGCAGCAGCATCTTCGTCACGAAGTTGTGCTCTGCGATTGCCACTACGCCAGCCCAGCTGTTTGTTGTGGGTGGACCTATGCTGCGTTTGCTGGTACGTGGTCTAAGTTCCAGAAACTATTATTATAGTCTGCTTATATAATTAACCGTTTAGGCATACCTTCAACAACTACGAAGATCAGATGTCGCCAAGATTTACTGTTTCATTGGACTGGTCCATAATATCCACTGGTCCATTGGACAGAATATATAAATCAATAAGGGCACATGGATATAAAAGCTATGTCTCAATTGCACATTAAGCACAATGTTTATCATTTTTGTTTGACATTAATGGCTGAGATTTGGCAATAAATGATTGTTGCAGATAAGAATGGGTTAATAAATTGTGGTCTTTGAATTACATACTGATAACGATTCCGTTTCTTTATCTGTGCTCTTCACTTACAATGGTGTAGGCTTTTTAATTTCAAATAATTGATGCCGTCTCTTTTAATTTCCGTACCTTATAATAAATTGCTTGCAAACCAAATTAAATTTTCTATAGATAATAGTTTAAAACAGAAAAACTTAACAATGCGGTTTATTAAAAATTTAAAATTTTTTGTTCTACGTTTTGGTTACCTTAAAGCACCGTTCTAAGATTGGCAAAAGATGTCAGAATTCACACTCTTCCAATCTACAATCAATCAAAAATTCAAATCTACAATCTTCACAAGTTTTTCCCATCAACACAATATCGTTACCTTAACCACAACGTAGAACAAAAGATGTAAAAAATTAAAATAACCGCGTTTTAAAGCCGTTAAAAATGTGCAATCATGAGTAGTAAACGCGTTATGTTAGAAGATATTAAATAACAACCAAGCTAAAAAGCCGTGCCCATGTCGGTCACTTGCGGACTAGTGACTAGAGTATATCTATCGAGAGGCAAGTCACGTTCCATCCGACAGATGATCATTGGAACAGATGTGGTCTGGCATTGCTCCCTTTGATGTACGTTTGGGACCAGTTCTTGGTTAAATTGAAAGCAGGTATAATGTGTGACTATAACGTCCGAGGAAACTATAAAGCAGTTAATTTAGAAATATTTCTCTGTATTTTTTTTATTCAAATATGTACATGTTTTTGTTAAAATTCTATAACTATATATTACAAATTAATTGCGAAGATGATTCAGGGAGGGATATGATCAGTCAGATCAGATCAGTAATGACAGATATGTGTAAATAACATCCTTATACTTTTTAAACAAGCCATGGGAAACCGGTATATTAAAATACTATAGAGGGAATGGCATAGCTAAAATGCAACAATGCAGGGATGGGCAACAGCTTTCCTGTTAACACGACTGCAAGTAAGGACATAGGAATACAAAGATATCACCACCACGTAGCGAACTTCGTGACTTAAAGATATGATGTCACATTACCCAATCATATCCCTGCCCTTCTCACTCTTCAAACAGCAACAGGTAAGCGAGGGCTACCGATGCAGATGAACTTTGTATTAAGTCTACCTGATCAAACAACTACGAGCACATCAGCCCAGCGCGGCAATTATGGGCAAAATAACATTTTTATTAAAACCTTGGGACCGCAGTGAATGGCGATACGGCTACAATAATGATGATCATCTTATATACAATTTGTACAATAAAACGTTATATTAATATCAATTAAATCATGATTTGAAAAATAATTTATGTTAGATAGCATGATTACTATTATCGGTGTTTTCTATTAGTTTAGGCGTGTTAAAAATATGTGGTTATTTGAATCAATAGTTTCTGGAACAAGATGAATGGTATTCGAAACCAAACAAACTTTTATAGCTTTATAATATAAGCATTTATTTGTCTTAAAGGTTTCATCATCATTATACCAGCCATTGCACAGTCCACTGCTGGTTAGCAATTGCAGAGCGCAGCTGCTTTTGCGATGGGGGTGCTGCTGCCCATCCATGCCCTGTGTATTTGAGCAGCATTGTTTTGGATGGGTAAACCGCTATCTGTTGGTTTTGGTACCTTAGTCGCCTTTTACGATACCTGATACAGAGGGAGGTACTATTCTACTCTGCCGGTACCTCACGGCTTACTACTTACACTAACGGCTATCGGTAGGTTCATCATACCAGCCATTGGAAGTCCACTGCTGGACATAGGTTTTCCCGACAAAGGGAACATTCTACCCATGACTTCCGTGTTGGGCAAGCGTAGGTTTGAAGCGTAAAAGTTCTGTCAGGGGTCTCGAAAGACAAGCAATGACTGATAGACAAAAAAAAAAGGTTTTATGTGCTCAATTACCGCATATAGTTTTTATGATAAGCTGTTAATTAGGAATCACACGAAGACACTTCAATTTATTTATATATATAAATAATAAAACTACTTCTTTAACGGTTTATTTAGCTTTTTTTTGAAAGCAATTGAATTTAAGAACAAAAATTGACAAAAATTTAACCACGTTTTTGGCCGTTAAAGAAATAGTTTTATTATGAGTAGTGAAAAAGTAAATGTTAAAAAGTATTATATATGTATAGATTTTAATCTAGGACATCCACTTACCTACGTATCATCATATAAGCCGTAAAACTGTTGGTCATAGGCCTCCCCAAGAAAGGGAAAATGTTGCCTATAATTGCCGTGCCGCACAAACGTGTTGGAAATCGCAGAGAGTAACCTTGCGCTAGGATTGCTACTGCCCATCCTAGCCACTACTTTGAATTGATATACCGCGATCAGTGGGTTTCGGTACCTTAGTCACCTGTTACTCCTGATACGACATGCGTAGGTGTAGTCAGAAAAATAATCGCAGATCCGCTTCGTAAAAATGTTTTAATCACGAACAATGATGGCATGCCTTTGTCCTTCATGTACGGCGCACCCTTCGCGGGTAATTTATTGTTGACGAGCGGTGAGCGAGTTGATTAACTTCGTGTTAGGCTTTAACCGTAATGGCTGAAATCTGTAGATAATGAGTTCCATACAACATCCATTAATTTAAATTCGCTTTGAAGCATCAATACTATAGAATTGACTAGAAAACCACACAGTTTGTATATTATATAGCTGATGTTACTCTGAAAAAGAAAAGTGCCTTGAAATGCCTCAAGTCGAAAGTTTTTGACCAATGTGTGACTTATTGGCCAAATAATCTAAGGCATTAAAGGTTTCTGATGGTTGCAACTTTGGGTTTACACGTGTCGTAATAAGCAAAAAGCTTTTTTCATGTTATAAAGTCAACATATAAGCAAACGGTCTGCTTGATGATAAACGTAATCGCAACCTGTAAACACTTGTATCATCACAAAGATATCACAAGTGTGTCGCCAACTATGTGAACTGAAAATACAATATTACATTTACCCAGTAATTTCACTGCCTCTCTTCCCTTCAAACCGGGATAAAGCAACTCAAACACTGCTATTTGAAATAAGTGAGTGCGGTAGATTTTTACCGCGCTATTATTAATAATTAATTCACTTATTTAAGTAAGGGCGAGGTAACACGATCTTTGTAAAACCTTTAATAATATCTCTTTATAATCGTATCAGATATTGGGTGTCTACTGCTTTCCTAAGAAAGAGGATTGTTTTCCAATAATTATCACACAGGGCAAGCGTGTTGACAATCGCAGAGCGCAGCTTTCGCGACGGGAATACTGCTGCCTATTCCCACTCAGAGTATCTAAACTATACTGTATAGATATACCACCATCTACGCGTTTTGGTACCTTAATCACCTCTTATAACACCTGGTACAGAAGGAAGTACTAGTCTACTTCGCAGGTGTAATATAGGCTTATATTACTTCAAATAGTTATTGATATGTGACAAAAAATAACATCAGTCTGTCTATTGTCAGTAGAATTTGTTTTTTAATATTCATGAAAGTATAATACATATACTAGCAGTCTGCTATCCTGCCAAACTCTTTATAGCAATAATAATAATAATAATAATTAATTCACACAACATCTTTAACATCAACCTAACTCCGAAATTAGTCGCTTCTAACTCTTGTGTTACGGATATTAGCCACCACAGAACTAACACAAATATTTATCAAATAAATATTTGTCCTGGGCGTGGATAGAACCCACTACCTTTGGCATAAAAGATAGGAACACTATGTATACCACCGTCCCGACAAATAAATTAAATGCACAGATAATAAAACTATACGAGAATGATAAACAAATGAATTTAAAAATCAACACAATACAGCAAAACGTTATACTAACATTGCACACCTCTTTTACCCCCTTAGGGAGTGACATTTTGGTCGAAAATTTCTCTCTTAGTGCTCTAAGGGGGTTATTAAAAGTACCCCTGAGCCAAATTTTCTGTTTCTAACCCTTATAATTTTACGCCTTCCATTGATATATCAATTAGTTAGCTTCTCCTTTTATAAATATAGATGTATAATCAAAATATATAACTACTGGAGTATATTATTAAGCGAGGAAATGCCATTTTTACTAACACTACTTTATTTCACAGCTTTTTACCTGTCAAGGTCGGACATCTTATTAAGGAAACAATTGAATGTGCAAAATGAATTTAAAGCAAGTCTATTAGATTAAACATTGTAACAACTTACATTTAAAACTTGGAAATAAATAAACGGGTTAATTTTATTTTTTGGTTTTGATTTAAATTAAGTTTACCGGAATCGTAAAATATTTAAATGAATGATGTTTAACTAAGTATACATTTAAGTTTGAGGATTGAATTAGAATTAGATGAATATGCAATATACACTAAATATGTTTATATATACATTTATATATATATATCACGCCTTTGTCCCATCAAGGAAGTCAAAGACTATAGATCTTCACTTGCTACGATCTCGGTATACCCCTGTCGCTTCCTTTACTCGCATTAGTAGTTAACCAAAACACAATCAAAAATGTCAATAAAATAAAACCGAGTTTGACCAGATTATATATTGTAAATCTTAATAAATTTTATTAGATTAAGAGATTTTTTTTTTATTAATGGCAGTGATTATGCTTTTTCACGATAATTCTCCGCAATCTTAGTTTATTCAAAAGGTAAAACATATCCTCATCTATTTTTTACACACGATAGTTCACAAACATCCCTAATCCATGAATCCAATAAAGTCAAAAAGAGTGTACATGCAACGACAGTTACGATTGCGATCGATTGTCAGTTGAAAGCATATTCTTGTATGCTAGATTGGCGCATGCTCGAAGCATTCTCCCAGAACTAGGTTAAATAGATTACACTTCAAGTGAAAATAATTATTAGTACTTTATATAGATTGTTGGTCAGGCATGGTGGCAATCGGAGAGCGTAGGAACTCGATGGTAATACTATCCCGTACACGCTGCTCTTTTGTTTCTTTGTTCTAAGTTTCAAAACAGACCGGTATCAGTACCTCGGGCTCCTCTTAAAATAACTAACAAGGAATGAAGTGTTTTTCTAATCGGCATGACTTAAAAATGTAAGTAAGTTGTTAGTATCGTCATCATTATTATAATTTTACAATGGCCTCTCTAGGAACAATAGAATTTTGGCCATAATTGTTGTCGCTAGGAGGAATGGCATGTCCTACCTACTTGCCCCTGATGCAATGGAGCTACACTGTTTCTAATTGATATATCGCCATCTGTCGGTACAAATACCTCACAGCTCCGAGGGCATGGGAATAGATATCAAAAACGAAAAAGTACTTAAGCACACCGTTCATATAAACTACTCGATTTTAAATTTAATAAACTGTGGAACGATTTCAAAGAATTTTCAACTCTATTTAATGTGCAACAAAATTTAATTTATTCGCATTCACTAATAGCCTATAACGCCATGTGTTCACTGCTGTATCTGAAGAGTTATTTTCTAGCAGTAAATTTATTCAGTGACCCCATAAGTGTGCTCATTAAATATATTACCAAGCCAACAAAATAATCACGCTGTTCTTTACAAAGTAACGAAAAAGCAAGGGTATGGCGATATCGCTATTGATAATATAATTGATCATTGAACTATCATATATTTTTAGGTAACGTAAAACTATTTATTTAACGGTATGATATTGTGTGCAATTATGTGCACACACATTGTATTCTATTATCTGTCATTTTTTAATAACCACAATAATTTTATTTGTTATATTTATTACAAACCTTTATCCGCGGCTTCGCTCGCGGTACAGAGTAACACGGTTCCCCTTTCCTGATATCGAGAAGAAGAGAACTTGGAACATAATGTTATTTGATTACGCTACATAAAACGATAAAAGATATCTAACATTTAAATTTTAACAATAAGTCCTTCAATTCGGGGATAGAATGTAAAAATTCATTGGACATTGGCAATTATATTTAACATGTTTGCGTGTGTCCAATGCCCAGAATCTTCTCATTCCAGAACATTCTCCCATAGACAATTTTCCAAGAAGCATGGCTTTTCTAAGCTCACCCCAGCCAGCTTTAATGTTTGTCCTCGCGCTTCGTTAAAGGTCATGGTGAAACTAAGCTTAGGACGAAATTGTAGCCTTTTAAACTGTAATGAGGGAGCTGGAGTATTATTGAATCTCGTGGGTGACTTTCCTACGCCATATTGCGGCCAAGTTATGTGACATGAAGTCTCGCCACATCAAAATTTCGCACAAGCATGACTGGAACGCCAAGTTTTATTTGAAGCTCGTATGAGGTTACATCTGACAGCTCAAACATATTAGGAAACTTCGGGATATTTTGTGCTCTATTCAATTGGTACTTTACTTAATATATCTGAATTAAATTTGTCAACAACATCATTTTAAGTGTTAAAATGACTATTTCACATAAATATTGACTTTCGCTTATATTTTTTATTAAATCATCACTGTGTAACATCAGTTTTAACCATCTCATATATTCAATAGTGTATCAACATAGTTGCCAGCATTTGTGTCTTTGTATAGACTCTATCATTTTTGTATCCAAATTAAACTTTCTTACGGTGGCCCATAGAGAGGACGTCTTGAGCCATGCTTTAATTTCGTCTGCAGTTGTCCTTTCCTTTCAGTTTTCTACCTTGAAAATTACGAAATGCTCCATACAAACTTCGACTTTCCATTTTAGGAAAGTGGGGAAAAGAGTCTCTGAGGTCCTATTGGAATTGTATTTATTTTTTATAATAGTTTTTTATGCAGTTAAATAAATGTTTTCTTTTTTTCCGATAACATCTCGTACATTGACTAGGTACGGTGATAAGTCGCTTATAACACTTGTGTTACGGACATCAGACAACAGAGAAGTCACAAATATACATATATAAATATATACATTATTACTTAATTGATTGAAAACACTAAACTTTAAATTTTTACTGAGCTACCAAAATTTTAAATAGGACTGCACTGTAAAAAACAATTGAAAGACGTGTTACGTCTCAACGTTAGGAAGTTCTCGGATCTTGTGCAAGTTTAAATTTTACGGCAAGCGATTCCGTTACCAGACACAAGCTAGCGGTGACACACTTCCACGTTAAACTACTCATTTCCATGGCAAAGAGTTATTTAAAGCCACGCCTTTACTTTGCAGTGTAATTAGTGGGCACGCGATATCTAGGTGCGCTTAATACTGAGTGCCGCATCTCTGATTCATTATGAGCATTTTTCATTTGAATATGTCATTTCTTTTATGGGGCTGTTAAGTGCTTTGTTTGGTTTGATATGTCTAGTAATTATGTTTTTCAGTGTTAGTGGTTATTCAAAATGTGTCGTGTGTTTTCAAATGTACCTATGTGTTTCTAATGTTGGTATGGCTGTGTTAGGCAAATCCACGCGAAAACTAAACAATACATAAATAATAAATAAATGCATGTTTATTATGAAGTACTGAAAATAGATGGCAGTATATCCACCTGGATCAATGTGGATTCCATCACGAAGTATTACATGGCGATTGCTTACACCCTTGTCAAATTTCGGGCATAATGTTCAATTTTTTTTGGGAAGCTCCGAGGCTGCTGTGATGGAACCATAGTACTCCATCGCAATTGTCTGTACTTATTCGTAGTTTGTAATTGACTTGTATTGCACTTT
>JACJUM010001610.1:15622396-15648511 GCA_020976665.1 Heortia vitessoides | reverse complement strand
ATCTAGCGATTTAAAATTGACAAGATTTGAATTGACAAGATTGGCAAGATCGACAGATTGACAAGAAGCGTAGCTCAAATGCAGTAAAGCAGGGGTGGGTAGCAATATTCTTGTCACATAGCTACCCATGCCGTGAGGTACCGGCAGAGTAGAATAGTACCTCCCCTTATACCAGATGTCATAAAAGATGACTAAGGTACATAAACCGACAGATGGCGGTATATCCATCCGAAACAATGCAGCTCAAATATCGCGAAAGCTGTGCTTTGCGATTGCCAACACGCTTGCCCACTGCGGCAATTATGGGAAAAATTCCTCCTTGGGGAATCCCCAAGAGATTTCTTATAACACCGGTTATATGCGGTCTACATCCAGTGTCACGATTTTGTTCAATATCTAGTCTATGCGAATGACGTATTATGATGTACGTCGTCATAGCATCTACGTAATGCGGAATCTTTTCTAAGAATAATATATCGCAGTTAATAGCTACGTAATATGTTCAATTTGCTTAGATATATGTCTGCTACTGAAGTCTTACTCCCACGCTCGTTACTCAAAGATAATATCAATCCTATATTACTGTTTTCTTTATATAGATGTTGTAAGAACTGAGTTATATTTATTCCCGCCAAGAATATATATAAAACATAAAATTTTTGATATTGTTGTACTGGAATACAAATGGAAATTTACTTAAATTCGATTGCTTAATAATTCTAACTTAGCAACTCTGTGACAGATCCGATGACACATTCGTCCCTATCTTACACGCAAGGGGTCAAGAGTTCGATCCTCTTACAAGACAAACATTTGTTTGTTTTATTTGTTGGTGTTAAAAAATACTGTCTGTTTATACAGGCTTATTTATGAACTAGTTAGACCAATTTTTTTAAACCGTTGATTGACAGCGACACAAGGCGCGTTAGCATCCTTACAACTGAAGATATTATGGCACATTACCAAGTAATTTCAAGTTCTTTCTCACCCTTCCAACCGGAACACAGTCATGGGAACACTGCTATATGACATTATAAATTGATATAAGGTTGAAAGGGCATCGACCCATGAGTAATTAGTTTGTTAGACTCGCATGTAGCTGACATTACAAGCTGTATCGTATTCTGTCTTAAGCGCACTACCAACTACTATTAAGTGGGCTTAACGTACTCCACGTTTCTACACTGACAGCTTATGGTTGGTCTCTTCGGTAATACGCGGTACTCAAAGACGTATTTATGTTCTCTTCTATGTGCTATTATTTTTAAAACGCATTTATTTTATTGGTATTGTCTCGTTTAAAACTGTTTATTTTTGTATTAAAAGAATCCAGTTATCCGAGAAGTGATTACTCTGCAAGACTGAAAGATTATATGACTGATTAAATAGGTCCTACATTTTTTCATTAAGTACTTTAAAAGTCTCTTGGAATATGATGCTAGAGCATTTTAAAGGTGTGAATGACTAGAGACAACCGAGTAACATTCTAACCCCTATCTATGTTCTATAATTCTACGAATATTATTATAATAATATTGCGCAGGGGTCCTAAATATAAAATGAATTGTGCTATACTACATATAATTACAATACTTATTTACATTATAAAAATATTACGGTTTTTAAACTGCGTTTCAAAGACAGGGAATTTCTACAATTCTGACATGACGTCTTCTTTCCTTTTGAAAACGGTTGCGGTATTATAAGATAACCAAAACCTGGGAAAAGTCTGGTGCCTATTACATGATGTGGCATTGTAACAGGTATTCAACTGCTCATCCCCGTCCATGTCGCATTTTAGCCACAATACTTTGAATAAATATACCACCATCTTTCGGTTCCGGGTCTTCAGTCGCCTTTTTCTACACCTGATACAGTGGGAGGTACTATTCTACTATGCCGGTACCAAACGGTACGGGCAGAGTATAAATAAAAACGAACCAATCATGTCGTGTAGCCTAGCTACACGCCTGCTTTTTATTTATACAATATGTTTATGGCCTGTAATATATTTGTATGTATAAATTGAGGTGAGAATATCAGGACGTTTTTATAAAGAAAATACAAAGTTATTTATGAAACAATCTTTTATACTTTTGATAATGTAGTAAATATTATTTGGTGAAAAAGAATATTTGTTCATAGCTTTCTCTTAATATCTGTTATTTATTCAAGTAATTTTTAAGTTGAATCACCGAAAGTAATAAAAAACGTGAATTAGTACATATCATATAATTTTTTTAATAACATTTTTAACAGTTACTCAAATGTTTACTAATTAATAAGGACTAGTTTTCTATACATTATATAATTGAATTTGAATTGATCAAAATGTTGCAAACACCAGTTGGTGCAACAATAGAATCTAGATGCAAGTAGATTTTTCTCGATCTATTCGAACCGGTGCTTGTTGTCTGTGTTCACTTCTGAGTCAATAATTTACCAAACTGCATACATGTGGGTATGTATACACATAATATATACCATGCACTCGAAACCAATATATCGTGGGAGAGGCAAAATAAAATGTTCGTACTAAACGCGCTACAAATCTTTAATCACAAGATTTCAGTCGATGCATTGTTAGATATGAAAATGACTCATGCAGAATAAAATACAATGTTCAAATGGATGTGACTAGAGGCAATTTAAAAATATAATTGTCTTTCCCCCTTCAAAGTGAAACACAGCAATGCGAACACAAAATATTGAAATGTGGAAAAAAAGTTATTTACAATCTACGACATTAGTACGCAACTTATTAATAATTGCATTAAATAAATAGATCCTGATCTAAAGTCACTCATTCGCTTTACTAAAATATTGGTAGAAAACTAAAAATCAGCAGCAGTTCTAGCAGGCCGTCAGAAAATTAGCATAACACAATGAAAAGTATATCTATGTTAGTAAGATTTTATAATTTATGTTTAAAATAATCTTTTATATTATATTATGATTTAAATATTAATTTTTAAGTTTCTTTACAAAATTACTATCTTGGGCTTTCAATTTATTCGGCAAGTGGATTTATAAACCTAACTTTTGACCTGGGACATATAATTTTTATGTTTGATAATAAACGTAACTCAGCCAACCTTATGAACTGAACATACAATGTCACTTTTACCCAGTAATTTCACTGCTACTTTCATCCTTCAATCCGGAACATATCAATGCGAACACTATTATGTAGCGGTAGAAATAGGTGAGAGTTAGGTACCAATGAAGACTACCTCCGTAAGATGTGTACCTCTTGTGAATTTATACGATGGATATTGGTATTTGTTCTGAGTCTCAGTGCTATTTACATGTATTTAAGTGTTATATATGCAAGTCTGATATCCCAAACACAAGAGCTTTAAGCTACTCATCTCAGAGTCAGGTCAACGAATGATTACGAGATGTCGTGTGATTTATTACTAATAATTACTTACTTGGTTTATGGTGTGATTAGACGCTAGCATTCACAAAACTCACCTTTTTTATTATAAGATAATACAACAGCTATTGTTATGGCAAGACGTTTCTTGTATAATCAGAAATAACGACGTCATCCCTTGTATTTAAATCATTCTTCTTATACAAGATAGACCTCATACAAGGATTATCTGCAATGATACCACTCTCACCTAATTTTTCCGTCAAACGGTAGTATCCGCATTGCTGTGTTCTGGTTTTAAGGTATTAAGGTATTTAAGGTATTAAGTCTTTGATATTACGAGCGTCTATAGGCTGCGTTTGTGCTTACTATTACCTGGACTGTATGATTGTTTGTCGACCCGATCTAATAAAAAGTCTTTCAAATAATCTATACATTCTGACTATACATTGTGACTTCTAAATATTATTTTTATGTTCTATCATAAGCAGCGGTATGATATTTCGTAGAATGCACATCTTTGTTAGTAGTACCGTAGATTACCACTAGAATACCACAGAGTAACAAAATAGAATAGTACTTTCCAATATCAGCCCAAAATGGTATAGTTCAAACGCAACAAGACGGGAATGGGTGGCAGCATTATCGTCCCTAAGTTACTCTCTACGATTGCCCACGTTTGCCCAGCTCAAAATTATTGGCAAATTAATAATTTTGGCAAAATTGTCCCTTACTTGGCAAGGCCAATGTCTACCATTGGTTATTTTGCGGTTGACATGATGGTGATGACCATGTCTTTTACTGGTCTGACGTTATTTACACAGATTAAAAAAACACCGAGCTAGTCTTTTCTTCTAATGCCTGTGACATGTCAATGGTTTACATTCCATTCAGACTTAAGAGCGAAGTTGTGTATGGGTAAGGTGATTCCAACTTTGGATATGTGCCTTTGCTATATTAGCGCAGCTGCACAAAAATACTAGCTCCGATCCAATATCAGGTGAAATTCTTTATTTGTACGCCCGGTCACGTCACCCATTGCAGCCAATGCTTCACTACGAGCTAGCCGTATTACGATTGACTTTTCTCACGTATGTTTCACCTTGTTTTTGTTACTGTATTTGTTTATTGTACAAGATTTGAAATATGACGTCATAATTTATATTAAAGTAGACCGCGTCTGGCGGTTTCACCCGCGTATATCCCGTCGTCCCATTTCTGTGAGAATCATTTTATCAATAAAAAGTACAATTATTTTAAATAAGTTATTTCATGCGAGAAATATAAAATATAATATATCTTATATTATTTGAGGACAATTTAACTTGAAATTTAAAAAAAACTTGAAATCTGTTAGTGGTTTTTGAGTTTATTCGTAACAAACATATGAGGTTAATTTCTTACAAATGTCGTTTGCATTCCTAACTCTTACCTATTTCTACCGGCTGAATAGTAGTGTTAATTTTCGCATTACAGTGTTCTGGTTTGGAGAGTTTGAGACTAGAATTATTGGGTAATGTGACAATGACATAACATCGTCACTTAGTTGGCAACGCGTTAGTAATATCCTTGAGATATTTAGAACGTGTAAAAGCTACACTCACTCTCAAAATATCACGCGTACTGTATGCTTGTTTGTTGACCTGATCCAATAAAAAAAACGCATCATAATATAAAATTTTCGTATTTATAGCTTAATTGAATGAAATTTTAATGAAATATGCTTAATGAAATATAACCTATGTTACATATTTAGTTTAAGATGTAGCTTCCTAATGAAAGGATTATTTATAGTGATCACGTCAATGAAAACCCTTCATTTTAATTTCTTATCATCATCATCATATCAGCTGTAAAACGTTCTCTCCAAGAAAGGGGGAAATTGCCCATAATTTTAGGGCAAGTATGTTGGCAGAGCGTAGCATTTTAACGTGAATCCTGAAAATATTACTTTGAGTGGATATATCGCCATCTATCGGTTCCGATTTGTCATTCGCTTCTTAGGACACAGTACAGGGGAAGGTAATATTTTACTCACTTCACAAAGCCCTTTTTGATTTGCTAGCAAAACTGTATATTTAGGACAAGATTTAAAATATTTCTAAAGCAAGACTATTATTTTATCAGGCCACGTTGACAAATAAGCATGCAGACCGCTTGATAATAAGCTACGCCACTGCCCATAGACGCTCGTGATATAATAAGGATATCACTATCACGTTGCCAACCCTGTGACTTGAAGATGTTATGTCCCCAGTAATTTCACTTCCTCTCTCACCCTGCAAATAGCAGTGTTTGCATTGTTGTGTTCCGGAAATAGAAATGTGTATGTACGTACCTCGTAGTTAATTAAAAACGATGTTCTATGCTATAATGCATGCCCGCATTTAAAAACAAAAGATTTTTTGCTTAAATTTAATAATGGCAAGTCTTACAAATGGATAGTACAATAGGTTTTGTAAAAAATACATCTCAAAAGAGAAGTGTACGGGTTCACCTCGCGGTGAATTTTCTAGAAGAGCTTTTAAATATAGTTTATAAAGTATGTCTCATTAATCCTACAATATGTTGCAGAGAAATTACTTCGAGTGTCTTTAAATAATGCTATTAAATGAATTAATTTTTATGGTTTGTATGTACGCTCATAATACTGATGACCCTGATGACCCCACGGAGTCATAAAAGTAATCTAACATGTAAATTAGGCCTACCTTATCTTAGTCTGCTGGCATCAGGCGTCTTTAAACTAAGTTTAATACTGTTTCATTACACGAGCCACCAGAAAGAAACCTACGAGAAAAAGGTGATATAAGTTCCATTAATATACAAAATTTTTAGTGTAAATGAAACCAATTGGCGTTAGCGCTAAATTTAAAATGATTTATCGTCAAGCTTGATATGTTGCATGGTTTTTTATAGTAAAATCTTGTATGTGTGTAGTAAAAAATATCAACACTACTTTTCTACCAGCGACTTTGATCACAAGGCCTTTTTTATATCTCATCTCTTGTTATTACTGGAAGAAGTCAGTGCAAAAAGTCGTTGCCGATATCCAAAAGAAAAAAAAACAAAGAGCTAGATATATTCCACGGGAATATGTTTCCGGGATAAAATAGACTTATGTGTTACTCCAGTCTACTAGTAATCCGTGTGCTAAATTTCATTCAGATCTGTTTAGCTCTTCCGATGTATAAGAGTAACCAACATACATCAATACAACCCTACATACAGACTTTATAATACATATCCTATAATGTCATCATCATCATCATACCAGCCATTAAAAGTCCACTGTTGAATAGGACTCCCCATAATTGCCGCGCTTTCATTATGGGGAAGCTGCTGCCCATCCTACCCCTTTACATTTGAGAATGGATATACTGCCATCTGTCGGTTCTGGTACCTTAGTCGCCTCTTACGACACCTGGTACAGGGGTAGGTACTATTCTACTCTGCTGGTACCTCACGGCTAGCTGTCATATAATCTGCTGCGTAGCATTTATAAAATTGTTTAGAGATGGTGTTAGTTATTTCTAAACTTAGCGTATATTTGGTACTAAACCGTACCTGTACAATTGAAGCAACCCTTTTATTACTTAAGTTAGATCTACTCGCGCTAAAATTCATTGGGTAGATCCCCAAGGAAAAACATATATATAATTAATATTTGTGTTTCATCTAGGTAATAAATATACGTATTTAAGTATTATATTTACAAATTCTCTGTTGTCTGATGTTCGTATCATAAATGCTTTATCCGACTTATCACTGAGTGTGGTCAATGATATGAGATATTGGATGAACCTATTAAACAAATAAGAAAGAACTGTTGCTAGCTTGAGGTATCATGTAAACTGTAATTAATTCAGATCAGTGGTAGACCAAAAGTTTAGTATAAAATAAAAAAATAAAACAAAAACAAACAATAAAAGTTACGACAAAAAGTGTAAAACATGAAAGGGTTTTTTTGTTTTTTTTGTTAATAATAACCGCTGCCTGTGCCTGTTGTTTACGTAACTCAGTCGCTTCTTGCAATAAGTGATGAAGGTTCTAATCTAAATACTCTGCTGGTACACTGCCTGTATGAATATCACAAAAAAAATGTTTTTAGAATAACACATACCTATCTGAATACATAATAAAGATGCTGCACGATGCCGATACATCGTACAGTTTGCGTAACAGAGAACTCCATCCGCGTTTTATCGGTTTTACGTTTTAATTGAAATGTGCAGTTTTGGATCGTGGTATATTTTTAAAGAGGGGTGGAGTGCTGTTGGTTTTATTTGTTTCTCTTCTATGCACTCGGCTTTTGATTGAGCTTTTTGAAAAATTATGAACTGCTGTATTGGCAATATATGGTTTTATCGTTGTACATTCAAATATTCCAAATTCAAATTTAAATTTCGAACATTTTAAAACAGTAATTATATACCTGATACATTCCAACATAACATCAGTAACTCTCGAGAACGATTGCCGTAAGTTAATACAAACGTCGAAATGAAATGTAAATTCCAGATATATAAAGCGTTTAAAAGCAATGAAATTTAAATTTTGTTTTATAGTCATATAACATCCAGTGCTGGATTTAGGCTTTCCTAAGAAATATGGGATTTTGCCTATAATTGTGCCACTGGAAAGACGTGGTGGCGGATCGCAAACCGTGGCTCCACAACAGCAATGCTGCTGCCCATATCCAACTACATGGTTACGTTTGATGATGCTATTTCGAGTAACTAACATCTGTCAGTACCGGTACCACTTTCGCCTCGTACGACACCTGATAACAGGTAGGTACTATTCTATTTACTCAGTAACCCACTGCTGAGTTACAACTATTAGTATAATAATTATTAAAATTCTAGCACTCAATTGCTTTTTGATTATATACTTGATCCTATAAGTTTCATAACTTAAGTTTTGTCATATTTCAATGAGTTTTTAGTTTGTTCTAATTTAGTTCTGTTGACTTCTGACTGTCTATTCCATTTTTATATTCCACTCTTGAAAACGATAGGCGTCAAGTAGCTGAAACGCAGTCAAAAAATCTAAAACGTTTTAAAGCTGGTTAAAATAGTTTATTTTTAGTTGTAAATGATAAATTATATTGTCATTACGTATAATTTTAGTAAAACGAAATTCATTATTGAAACAAAACATGATCGTGGAAGTTTCTGTCTAGTTTGACCTAAAGGCATTAAGGATCAGTAACTAAAAGGCCTAACCAATACGTTGTCTGTACTAAATAGTAAGTTGGTTCGAACTAGGCCCTTCCCACACTGTTAGCGATATCTACTTTTGCTACTAGTACTACTTTTAGTATCAAGATCTAATTGTAACAATTAAAAACCATCTAAGAACCACCTAAGGTATATTAACCTACAACGTTAAGAGACAGCGCTGATTTCTGATCATAAAATATTCAGAAAAAAATTACGGGTCTTGGAAGCACAACGGTACTATATACTACATTTCCCCGGTACGGGAAACATGCAGGTTCAAGTCCCGCCTAAAGCCTGTAACAAGTTGTTTTTAAACATCTCATCAGTAAATATTAAACATATAAAAAATTACTTTTTTATGGATGTTTCAATCCTTGCAATATTTTTAAAGGCAATATATACTTAATAGAGAAGAGATTATAGCGTAAATTTAAAATTGTTAATAAAATCTGCCATTTAAACAAAGTACTGAAGTCTCTTAATTTTAGATTTTTTCGCATTTATATTTTGATATGTAACATCTAAAGAAAGATGACTTCATCAACAACTGATCTGTGTGGGCAATATTAATATTTTATTGTACTCAAATCTGTCAATTTTTTTTATCAACTTTAATCCTTAAACCTAAGCCAATAAGTTTAAAATAAATTGTATTGAAAAAAATGTATTCTATAGAAACTTCTTTCTGGGATAACAATTACCAATTTTGAATTCTAGTAAAAAAATTCATAATTATACTGTAAGTAGTACTAATCATTTATTCCAACCATTCATTAAAATATATAAATAAAATAAGCCTTTATTGCTGTAATTTAAATTTTTAACATTTAACTTTCCTTTTATAGTCGGCAATTGGTTTCTCCTTTACAGCTTGTCCTTCGAAAAAGGCCTCCTCTAAAGATTTCTAATTAATTTTGCCCTTTGCAGTGCGTGTCTATTTTATCACCAGCTCTCTTTTTGATATTGTCTTCCTATCGTTTATATTGTCTACCTTTACTCCTTTCTTTTGCTGGTTCTTGGACTTCTTGCTTCCATAATTAATGTCGTTTATTTAAATATACTGTATATCTAACTCAATCCCAAGTTATTTTCAAACAGCAATATACTAATAGATACCAACTCCAGTGGGAATATTGCCCATAATTTCCGCGCTGGGCAAGCGTATTGACAATCACAGAATGCAGCGTTCGTGACGTGCTATCCATCCCGTCCTGTGAATATGATCTACAGTGTTTCGGATAGATATACCGCTATCTTCTTAAACACTAGGACCAATAGTCCTAGTGTTTAAGACACCTCTTACACCACCTGGTATAAATAGTATTCTCTTTTGCAGAAAACTCATGAATATATACTTTCAATTAATTCACGCATTTAGCAAAAACTTAGTTTTGGTGCCAGACAAACGGGAAATATAAAGCGTGTGTAAAAGTCAATTCTATAAAGATCACTCCCCAATATGCCTCTTAAAGTACTATATGTATGCTTTATTATTTATTCTATATTCTCTCGCTAAGTCATAACGCTTCGACGACATAAAGACAGTTCTACAGTGATTTCCAAACTTTGTTTACTAACTTACCACTCTATTTAATAATTAGCACATACATTAAGTCACGTCTATATCCCAATGGAGTGAGCTGTTGATTGCTAGTTGCTTCGGTACAGACAGACATAAGCTTGTGGTTTGTCAATGTTATTTATTACACGAGTAAACTAGTAAAGATATCAATTGTAGGAATCAAGGCGTTCATTAGTTTAAACCACACAGCTCATATTTTTGTTAGGTTTGGGAAAATTTATTTATTAATATGTATACCGAAAATAATAAATTATTTTGAGTAAATATTAAATTATAAAACAAAATGTCAGGTAGATCATCAAAATAGATATAAGACAAATAAAAACTGACTTATATTGCAGCTTTCGCAACGGGGATGCTGCTTACCATCTCCCACCCTGTACATTTAAGCTATATATATTTATGGGACTATATATATATATATATATATATATATATATATATATCATTCAAACGTAAAAAAAATACATTGAATATTCAAATTAATAATAATGAGCTTAATGTGTGAAGAATTTAAGGGTAGTCGAGTTGAGGAGGCGAACGACATAATGCAATTAGTGAAACATAAGTTTCTTTTGCCGGGTACTAAACTACTAATGAGAACAAGTGGCCCTCTTTTAACGTAATGGACATTTGCATTACCACATAATATGTATCTTATGTACTAGATTTTTAACTTTAAATTATTGAAATCCCTTAAACGATTGGAATTGAATTGCTTTAACTTCTATTATCAAGAAAACGGTTTGTTAGCGCGGACGGCGGTATAGGTTCCATTATTATCTACCATTAGGAGATATAGGAACCCTTATCATCAACAGTATTTCTTGCAGGTTCTTTTGGTGGCTCGCGTAGTAAACCTCTTTTAAGCTTAATTATAAGATTTGTATTAAAGTAGTACACTCAATAACGTATTTGTATAAATGAATCTTATAACACCATATTGTTGTCAGGGTCATCGGTCATTTGTGTAAAATTGTAATAAGCAAATCCTGAAAGATTTTTTTTGTTTTGACGTTTTGAAAGTGCTTATGACAGGCCAATTTAAATGTAGACATTTTTAACTTTGGCTTTGACTACGATTAAGATAAAAATAAATAAACCATAGTTTGGAAGTAGAATGACTGGATGAAAGTAGAATGACTGCACAAATATATAGAGCGGAACTCAATGAAAGAGTTAATATAGGACGAAATAGATCGCTGCAAGTGGAGATGCATAGTCTCTGCCAACCCCGATTGGACACAGACGTATACTTATTACACACTAGCAAATCCCACGATATCATCCGCGTGGAATAGTTATTTTGAGGAGCATGGTAGCTTTTCTCGACTTTAGCTTTTTAGTATTAGTATAGATTGTAAGATATAGTGTATTGCTTGCATGATGGCTGTGTGATCCACTCTATATCGCAACGAAATCACGATGAGCACTGGGTAATAACATTCTGATATGAGCAAATCACACCACCACCATCCCTCAATAAGAACGCACATTAGTAAATTCGGTGACTTAGACTCTCCAAATATAGTCTGCTTCAATCAGTTTGGTCATAGTTTTGCTAGGTTATTCATAACTAACCAAACCAACATGGGTACTGCTTTTATATGCAGATACAAGTATCTGAGACCATTCATTATAGCTTCCGTAGTAAGTTTATTATTGGATTTAGTCCTCATGGAGAAGTAAGGAAATCGGTTGCTTGGGTCCCGTGTACCCTGCTATTTTAGTGCATAGTCTAATAAAAAAATGCTATATATTTTATAGCATTTCTTTATTAGACCAGATCGACATACAAGCATATAGTTCACGAAATATTAAGCGTCACTGTAGCCTATAGACGCTCGCAATATCACAAAGATGTCACTAACGCGTTGCCAACCTTGCGACTTGAGAGTATTATTCCACATTACCCTGTAAATTCACCCTTCAGACAACAACACAGCAATGCGAACACTGTTATTTGGCGGTAGAAATAGGTGAGAGTGAGGTACCAATGCAAACGACCTTTTATATGAGGTCTAGCTCATGTAAACGTCGTCCTACACTGCGCTTGCTGGTTGGTTAGTAACCATTTGATATCCTTGTGGTCTCAACAGACATAAGTTCTGCACGCTATGTGCCTTGCCGATTTGAATTTAATTATTCACCAGACCATAACGGTAACTTTGCGGTAATTCTTCTGCGGATCTCGTCATTCCTGATCCAATTACGTAAAGGGCTCCGAGAATTTTCCTTTTGAATGAGGAGACCACCGTTATGTAATTTAGAATTTCGACTTGACTATACCATGATAGTCTTTTTTATAAAAAAAGGATAATATTGGACAGGATATAAAAGAAATATATTGGAGCCAAAAAACAATAAGATATACTATAGTTTATCTTTACTAATATTGTAATCGTGAAAGTTTATAAGTATGGAGGTATGTTTGTAACTATTTCACGTCGGAATGGCTTAACAGACCTAGATAACATTTAGAACATTGTCATAGTCTAAAATAACATATAAGCTACTTTTCATCTCAAAAACATCTCTTGGGATAGATTAAGCTTTTAATTTTCTCTATGGATACAGAAAGTTTTTATTCAATCTCTATTTCTTTCTAAGAGACAAATTTCTAAGACACTAGTAATCTAAACTAAGATTACTGACACTAGTAATCTATGTTAACACTCCACGAATTTCCCGCTCATGCACGAGAGGAAGCGTAATAGCAACACTGGTCGCACAACGGATTAATAAATTTGAAACAGGGGTTTCAAACAGGGGGGGGATACAAAATGAGCTCGCCCCGAGGATCTGCATCGCTTCAGAAACAATTTCTTACGGTGAAAATAGAAATTATTTCCGAGATGTTGGAGACCCGATTGATGATACCTTTGAGTGCTCTCGATCCAGCTACTTTGGGGCGCGCACCCTAATTTGAAATCGGGTCCAAGAGATGAAGTCCAATAATATTTGTACACCTTTTTTAACATTTGGCAGTTTCTTTACAAAATTACATTTTAGCGTAGACCAAAATTGTTAAAATTTGAAGAAACTGCATTTTAAAGCGATAAATAAGTAATGAATATGTTACAAAATATTATATATCTACTTTAATAGCTTTACAATGAGGTTTATTTACCGAAGCACATATGATGTGGGTTGATGTCTCAATTATCTTGTTTGGGATCGATATTTACCTCTGTCATTGTCTTTTTAGCGAAGGTAAGTTTACGTATCATGCTTAAATATTCTAAAAGGGTTGATCTTCCTCAAAGACAGGTTGTCAACTCCAATGTTTTATCAGTTTTGTTTAGGATTTTTGGTATATACGAAGCGTTGTGAGAACTTTGTAAGCGCGATGCAGGTTCTGTGACAGACAAAGTTGATTTTAAGTTAATATATGAGGCGCCACATTGATTAAATTTTTTCATGTTCTATTGTTTTTCTATATTTGTTTTATATCTTATAAATTTTTATTAATCTTTTTTTTACTTTTTTTAAGATCTAGATGTTGAGTTCTTTTTGTATAATATTTTCAAGAGAAAATTTTGATAGTGTTACCAATACCATTGTCATTATAGTCATCAAAATTAAATTTATCCATTAATTACAGAAGTGTGTACATCTGGTTGCAACGTTATCAAGACTAAACGGCTAAATAAATCTTTATAAAATGGTGGATATCTTTACCTGTAGAGAAAGAGATAAGCCAGTTTTCATTAAGGAAATACTTTTATACGATGTCATATATTTGACGGGCCCCATGACGCAGATGGTAGTGATCCCATCTTGTACGCCAAAGGTCGTGGGTTCAATCCCCACCTGGGTGGGGATCAATATTTATATGATGATATTTGTGTTTGTTCTATGTCTAGGTGTTCCATGTATATATATAAGTCGCTATATATATACTACTATATATACTACTACTACTATATATATATATATATATATATATATATAGTGTGAAGTGTACACGGACGTAGTACAAATCTCTCGATAAGAGCTTTAATAATCTATATCTATATATAAATGAAAAAGCCGACTGACTGACACATATGACAGGGCATAAACAATAAGGATATAGAAGCTTTCCACAAGGGTTCCTATTATAACGTAAGCAAGCAGTATTTTTGAGAATCAATGCAAATTTAGTATGTATCTTTACTGTTTCTGAAGTTATTCAAACGAAATTCAGTATGAAAGTTCTTAATTGAAAGTCATAGAACACGTGCTAGCTCCAGGTCTGTATGTTATTGATGGATTCGCGATATCTGTAAGCTACTTGATGTTTTATTAATATTTAATGGTTTTGCGGCGACATTATATCTTGTTTATTCTTATTTCGGTATTATTCTTATATTTAATTGTGTTTTCTACAATCTGATCCGTAACTGTTTGGCACTGAAGTTTACGTTTTATCCTTTCCTAAATAATTAAGAATCATAAAAACAAATACAATGAATAATAAAGTTAATAAAATCAAACAACAAGCCTTATTTTTGTACTGCGAGCTAAGTCGCTTAAAGCACTTGTGTTATGGACATCAGACAAAAGAGGTATCTCAAATATGGTACCTACTTATATAAAAATTTTAAATACCCAAATACAGAACAAACACAAATATCATCATACAAATATATGCCCTGGGACTATAAACTGGGATATTAAAGACTTCTAAAATTTACTCCTGAACTGCTATACAAAAATATTTTCAATGGCTTAAAAACATGGATTTAATTACAAATACAATGCCATAAATTAATCAAAACATAGAAAATATATTGAAAAAAATAAATAGAATTCTAAAAATTCTATAAGATAAATATAAAAATGTGTTTTTATTGCCGAAACATGATTATTAAAGCATTCATAAATTCGATGATTTTTCTCTGCAATTATAGAATTATATATATTATATTATAATTATAGTATATAAAACTATTAATAGTACCTCCAGATATAGAATTGTGTTCTGTATATGTAAATAAAAATTTGCACGCCATTGCTTCAAGATCGGTCTCGTTCCCCTTATTAATGGGCGGCCTGGCCTCTGTCCCCCGATAACGCAAGGACTGACGTCAAAGTCAACCAGGAATAGGTTCTGCAAGAAATAAAAACTACAAGTATGTAACCAATTTACCTAAACCATTCAAAAACCGTTTATATATAAGCATATAATAAACTTGCATCGTGAATCTCTTTGTCTTTCCTTTTGGTAAAAATTTTAAGAAGATTTAATTGAATTTATCGCGTTTATCCCAATAAATTCCCACAACATCTCATATATTGACCTGATTCCGTGATAAGTCTCTTCAATCACTTGTATTATAAAAATTAGACAACAGAGGAATCACAAATATATATACTTAACACCCAATCTCCCCTAGATTGGCATAAATCATAAGGTTATATAAATAAAGGTCTGGATCTCACCGATTTCTACAACTAAACAGCAGTCCGTGTGCTAGTTTAAAGGGTGAGAGAGTCAATGAACGGGTAATGTGACATTATATCCACAAGTCATTGGGTTGGCGACGCGCGAGTGGTATCCTTGTACGAGCATCTAGCTATTAAGTAGTCTATTCATACACCGGGGACCACTTACTGCAACATACAATCAATAAACCTTTCAGAAGAATATTATTGACGGGTCCAATGGCACTGATGCTAGTGCTCAAAAGACAAATATTTATATTATAAATATTTGTGTATATTTTGTGTCTGGGTGAACAATTTTTATTTAAATATTATATTTATAATTCTTTTGCAGTCTGATATCCGTAAAAAGTAACATATATCAGAGGTCAATGTATAAGATGAGGTGTGAATCCATTATTATTATTTAATTTTTTTTTGTCTTAGGCAAGCACCTAAATATGTAGAATTCACCATAACTCTAGTAATTTAATGCTTAGAAGATGTCTGTAATGTTGTGCGCCAAAGAGTGCGCAGCACCCAGAACGAATTCATACAACGACGTTTGAAAATTCAATTGGCACATATAGGCAAAAATATTTGTATTTATTTATTTCTGAAGTTTGTTGATACTTTCTTGTAAAAGAGGGTTTTATTTTAATATTTTTTAAGAACTGCTTTGATATAGTAAAAAATAGCTTTTCATATAATGAGATCATAACGAATTAATTGTTTTTATTATCTTCTGTAATCTTCCTGTAAACCTGCATATTGTCCCATACGACAATTGAATTTATGACCGTCGACATTATTTGTATTTGTTATGTGTGTGGGTGTTAAATATGTATTTAAGTGTTATTTTTGTGATTCTTCTCTCCGATGTCCATAATACAAATCCTTCACGCAACTCTGAGTCAGATCAATATATGAAATGTTGTGGGAATTTATAATTAAAACTCTTTTATGCCCTGGCAATATGAACACTTTCAAATATCCAGAATTTGCCTAACGTAATTTAATGCTTCAAAATAAAACACCAAAATACCAAAACATTCGCTTAAACGTATTCATGATATAAATTTATAAAGGAAAAAGGAAAAACTCTTGTCGGGTTGACAGTTCCATCATTGTTACAAAAATATCGCATAATAAACAAAACGTCGCTTTGATCCCACTTTGGACATTGCCGTTGGATAATGATATTTCTACCCAAAAATAAATATTTCCTGTTTCACTTGACTGACGTTAAACAAATATATGAACCCCGTTATAAAAGATGATCATGATGCTATGCCGGCCACATATAAAGGCATGTTTCAATTTACCATGATACTTTGTCTATCAGTATCACCATTAGTGCCGAAGCAGCTTCACTGGATATGGGCCTTCGCACCTTTTTGCATTTGATGTTGAGTGATATATTGCCGCAGCTCGGTACTCCAGACGCCATTTACGACATCTGGTATGGATTGATCAGGCATGAATGATCAGGTATGGATAGGTACTATTCCAGTTTGCCTGTGTATCATCATTTTTTCTGAGTGATACAATAACATATTTTTTTTTAGGTCGTCCCGTCTCATAGTCTCCTGACTAGTCGTAAAAAAACAATAATCAATTGAATTTTGTATTTGTAGAGTTACAGGGCTCAAGGTTTATAACTAGGTAAGTTTTTTTGTATATAAGACCAGCCATGGATTACCGGCGGAGTAGAATATTTGATCTCTCTGTACCAGGACTGAGGAACCGGCACCGACAGATGGCATTAATCCGAAACAACGCAGCTAAAATACGAGTGCTACAAGGCGAGGATGAGTAGCAGCATCCTCTCTGCGAAGCTGCAATCTAAAGATTGTCACCATGCCTGCCCAGCGCGGCTATTATCGGCAAAAATCCCTCTATCTTGAGTAAGCCTAAATCCAACAGTAGTAGTAGTCAATACCTCTTTATATAGAGCGAAATTGAATGGAAGAGTGCGTATAGGACGACCCAGTCGAATCTATCTTTACCAGGTAAAAGAGGATTTAAAGAAGGGCCAGGCCTGAAGTATCAAGAATAAACGAACAGTGGAAAGGAGGAAACCAAGAGAGGTAAGCTAATATCGCAGTAAGTGGAGATCCACAGTCTCTGCCTGCCCTGATGGGATACAGACTCACAGACAGGGTAGTGATATACGTATGTATGTGACAATATTTTTAAGTTAAACACTGCATACACTAGTCTAATGATAAATTCAAATGAAGATTAGATAGATACGTTTAGGTAAGAAAAACATCAAGACACCTGGTATATGGAGACGTACTATTCTACTCTGCCGGTACCTCACGGCAAATCACGGCTGCTATACATTGTAAAAAACAAAAACTGCACGTTTAGAAGGCAAAGTGCATGAAAACGACAAGAGAAACGTGTGTTTTTTTGCAATATGTTTTCCAAAAGAGGACGTATTGAGCCCGGCCACGCTAGTGACACACATTTACTTTGCGGCAACAGTAAGAAGTCGAATTATTTTAAAGGCGTAAAAAGCCGGTAAAAAAAAATTATGTCATTATCATTATCACATCAACCATTGGAATTCCACTAAAGAAATGGGATATTTTTCCATAAATGGCGCGCAAGCGTGTTATCAATCGCCGAGCGTAACTTCGCGACGGGGTTGCTGCTGCCCATCCCCGCTATATGCATTTGAGCTATACTGTTATGGACAGATATACGGCCATCTGTCTGGTTGCCTCTTACGACCCCTGGTATAGAGGGAGGTGCTATTCTACTCTGCTGGTACCACATGGCACCTACGACGTACATACATGCAATATGATGTACTTAGGTAAAATTAATATTTTCAATTCCTGATAAGTGTTTTTCTGTAATGTACAAATTAAGTCGATATACAGTGAAGAAGTTACTTAAAACATAATATAACCCAAGTCCAACCTTTAACCGCCCTCAGAATTGACAACTCATATTTATTACCCTGCATAATTTCGCCTTTAATACACAAAGCGAAAAGAGGATATTAGAGAATTCGCTTGTAATGAATCATCATACAATGATTAATGGGCAACCAGCCCGACGGAGCGACCTGAGACACTTGTCAAAAACATTCATTGTCTGCTCTCAGGGAAAATTGTCTATATCGTGTCCCATGCAGATACGATGGAATTAAGAGCTCTTTTGTAAGACGGTATAATCTGAGGCCTCGTAAAAGGAAACGCTAAAAGACCAGTAATAATTTAGCTATACCAATAATTTTCTATAATATACAGCAAATATTTTAAATCATGTAATATTAATCCCATAAATAATATAACTTTTTAGAGGTAGACCTCGTATAAGACCTACATATAAAGGTTGTTTATGTATAAACCTATTTTCACCTAGTAATGCCACCAAACAGTATAGGAATATACTGGATACTATGACTTAGCATCTTTAAGCTGCTAGGTTTTATTTTTATTCTGTTCGGACGAACCTCTTGCTGGACTACTCCGACGTCGGAGTGATGATGGCGATGACGGATTGATGGCAATCAGCCAAAGCCTCTGACGATCGACCTAGGCTCAGGTGGGGATGAAATAAAGTTTTTCAAAAGAAGACAGAGTAAGCCCGATTGCACTAATGCGGCCGGTTATCGTTTGATGGGACAGGGAATTCGCGCGTTCACCGGCGGTCGGTGCTGCTCTACAAAAGAAGTGTATGTGAAGTATCCCAGTGGGAGAGCGAAAGAGGGACGCATTTAGATAGGTTAAGCTATCGAGTGGGCAAGCCGCTAGGTTGGCTACATGCTAGATTTATACTATATAAGCTGCGATGACACGTAGCGCATAACGTTTATGCTTGTTAATTGGCCTTTGTAATATAACAAAGTTCGGGTCAGTAAAAAGTTTAGATTCCATCTAAAACTAGGTCTGTTACATTCATTAGCGTTTGTGAAAGTACCATTAACTAATTTTGCAAAACTTTGTTATAAATTGTTATCTAACCAATTAAATTTCTACCAACTTCTATCAACATTTATTGGCAGTTTCAATGTAGGACAATTAAATTTATATAATAACTAGGGAGCAATCCCTTATCTCGAACTACATGTTTTGTTTCAAGCTTTCACTCATCACCAACCTTCCAATTATATAAAGGAACTACCACAGGTGCCTTGCGATGCTTTCGGGGACCAATGCTAGTGCAATCACAATTAATGCACTAGAGGCTGTAGATCTTACTGATGAATGACTGATTAATAAGTAGTGACTGTTCAAAGAGGTCCCATCGGCAGGACTTGATTAGATAGGGTTTATAGAGAAACCACGGGTTCTCTGTCAAAACTATTGGGTACTGCGGGTTCATAGACTAGCCCAACCACGTGGCAGCTTTGGCCAGAGTTATATTGCGCGGTGTCTCTGTTTTGAGATTGGATACGCAGTGACTATGTGTGGTTAACTGTACAGGTAGGGTAATGTTAAATCTACCCAGTATTAACCCTGGGACCGTACGCCTCAGTTCGCGTACAGCAAATGCGAATCTAGAATTACCGATGAGCGAACGATAAGTACAAGGCCCGAGGAGCCTGTACCAAGGAAACACGCACGTTCCAACTGCGAGTCCGACCTTAACACAAATGCACCGCATGACGAAACTCTGGCAGAAACTGCCATGTAATACTTCATCATCTTTATGACAGCCATTAAAAACTTCTGCAGAAGATAGGTCTCTCCAAGATAGAGAGAATTATTCTCATTGAATCTATAGTAGCTTAGCTTTCCAACGGTATTACTGACTATCCCTACCCTATAGTATCCCGTATTTATTTTGATCTATGCTGTTTCAGGTGGACATACAACCATCAGTCGGTTCCAATTCCCTTTATGGCCTCTTACGACACCTGGTACAAGGGGAAGTATTATTTCACTAGACAGTCAATATGCTAGCATTATACTAAGCATTAAGCATGTTAAATAAAATCTGTGACACACAAAATAATAATACCAGAAAAAATATAAACTCGCAGTGCTTAACAAAAGGCTCCATAAAATAAATTATTCTTTCAAGGGCAACTGCGTAAGATTTTACTTTAAAGTAGCATATCAGCCATATCAGGTATATCAGACTAAATAGGCAACATTCAGGCTTGCCAAATGATACATTTAATAAGTATGTCAAGAGTAAGCTTATTTCTAAAGCATATTAAGGTGTTAATGATTTATATTAAGATTAAAAATTCCTGGGATTTCATTTCTCTAAGCTTTAAGACAATGGTTTTTCAGCGTCGACGCCGGTAGGGGTTCCATTAACACTAACTGTTTAGTATTGTTGGAACCTTTATCACCACCAGTATTTCCTGTAGGTTTCTTCATGGTGGCTCGTGTAATAAATGCATTAAACTTAGTTTTAAGACCTGCCTAGTGCTGGCAGGATAGTATAAGTTAGGCCTTATTTATATGTTAGATGTCTCTTACGATCCCGTTGGGTCATCAGGGTCATCAGTATTATGACTTTAATTCAATTTAGTACTTCATATTTCTATTTATTATTTTTGACGATTCGAAAGTGCTTGTAATGCCTGTACTAGTACTTGAATAAAAAATACTTTGATATGATTTGATTTACTCTACAATTACTCGTCGTTGAGTCTGTTGTTAATTGTGTTTGTCATAATAATGTGCATAATAACTTCATGATGTCAAACTTTTTTTATTATTCCGTACCGTATATAAGTTACAAAGGGATCAATGTTTGGAGTGATTTTGTGAAAACCTACCTGTGTTACAGAGTGTCAACTTAACGCCTTATATTTTAAAATAGCGCGATTTCATTTTAAAATGCTACCAAGCTATTTGCATTTTATTTAACTAATTAAGTATATTACAAAGAATAAAATTTGCGCAAAAGTAAATTACCCTAAAATTTTGAGTGTCGCGTAATACTTGCCAGTTGTTATAATAAAAATCTTAAAGACAATCTTTTTTCTGAAAATCGTAATTGTTACAAAGTTGCGGCTTAGAGGTTTTAAGCCATCATAAAAAAGTTTTCTCCCTTAAAAAAATATTTTTCACGGAGAGATCAACATAAGCTATTAGGATCTAGAGAAACAAGGGTAGCGATATATTTTGAGAGACGCATAATATATATAAAATTGGAAATATTTTTTCAATATTTTATAGTGGTTGAACAGTGTTGTAACTGCAGAATTGAACAGTGTTTCTAGTTGGACCAAATAAGAGGCGACTGATGTATCGAAACCAAAAGATAGTATTACCTGAAACAGCTTCCACCCTGTGCTTGGCTACGTTTTATTGATTAGGAAATTGTGTCTAATTTTGTTTGTTTTATCAAACTTTTGAAAATATTAATAGTAAACTACTTAAATTCATATAATTCTTAACCAAATGGAATATGATATCAATTTCTATATGCTGTATGTCTATTTTAGTTTGAATAACTGAATATTTAGTAGAAAGCATATTAATAGCATTATCAATTTCACGTTGAAAATAAGAATACATTATCCAAAGAAAATACGGCAAGTTGTATTTTATTTACGTATTTTCTTTATAAATATACCTCAACTATTTTCATTACTGTAAATTTTGCTTATTGAATAAGTACCTTTAAATAACGCTACAGATCTGCCTACACAAATTTTGCAAACTTTCTCAACCAAATTTGAATCTAATATATGTATACTCAGTCGTGGAGTGCCGTCAGAGTAAAATAGTACCTCCCTTCGTACCAGGTGTCGTAAGAGGTGATTTAGGTACTGGAACCGACAGATGGCGGTAAATCATATCTAAACAGCCTCGCTCAAATGTAATAAGATGGGGATGGCAGTAGCAGCAGATGGGTGGGGAATCCCGTCGCAAAGCTACGCTCTGCGATTGCTATAACGCCTACTCAGCGCGGCAGTTATGGGCAAATTTCCCCTTTCTTGGGGAGGGCTAGGCCCAACAGTGGAAGTTCTATGGCTGCTATGAAGATGATATATGATAACCAACACTTTTAGGGGATTTGTTCCAGCACCATTTTTATAATATTGTTTAAGAGGCTTTTTTAGTGGGCAGTAATACCTGTGTTGTACAAAATTAACCCGCCAAAGAAGTAATTAAGAGATCGCGCTTAGCGTTTGAAACTGGTTTTGCTCATATTGTAAATATTTTTCATTTGTCGGGCCCAAAAAAGATGATAGTGATTCCATCTTATGCGCTGAAGATTTCTTCAGTTCGTTCTCCACAAAAAAAAAATTATTATAAGATAATATTTGTATTTGTTCTGTGTCTGGGTGATAAATATATCAGTGTTCCTCTATAGTCTGATGCCCGTAACGCAAGTTCGTTAAGCGACTAATCACAGAATCGGGTTAATGTCTTTTTTTTCAAAAATAACATACTTAACATAGGTAGGTTACTTGATAAAGAATTAGCTTCTTAGCGGCGAATGAACTTCTTAAATAGTAGTTTTTGAACTAAACCGTAATAAATAAACAATATTGTTGTTTATTTATTACGGTATATTGTTTATCTTTTATAATATTAGTGTAGATAAATAGGTTCGTGAGCATGACTCACAAATTCACACAGAACAACAAAAATGGAAATATTAATAATAATAAATTCACACAAAATCTACAACATTAAAGAGCTACACATTTTTGCCGAGTAACAAGCTAATAATATATTATATTTTGTAAAAAAAATAAAAAAACGCTATCTGAAATAGAACTGAAACATATATATGGGTCTTTATTTTTGTACCATTTCAAAATCTCTTTCATAAATAAAAAATAACGTTATCAGCAACATATTTGATCCTCATATTGTCACAGAAAGGAGAATCACGTAACATTTTTTTTTATTTTTTTTTCGGACGAACCTATTGCTGCACTACTTAGACGTCAATTTCAGCGACACTGAAAAAGAGGACGGGGCCTCTCATAGATAAGAGGTCCGATGCCCGTAATTATCCTGCGAGCCCTGCTCGCGGGATTTGAGCGGGATCGACGGCGATCGCCCGAGGGCGCCTCTAAAGGCTCGACCTAGGCTCGGGCGGCCATCGTTGGGGGTGAGTTTAATTATGAAAATTCAGCAAAAGAGTTCGGACAGAATTGCATGACGATTCACGGAATTCTCCTTTCCGCGGAGCACTGCTAGTCTGTTTAATATCAGTTTACCGGTTATACTTAAGTCCCCACAGTGTCTCCTGCCTGGGTACACGGAATACGCGGAGGCAAAGAGCGTATTATGTTACACTCGGAGGAATGGGATATTCGTATAAGATAAATTTATAATATAGCTATTCAATAAATTTGTAAATGAATACACTTGGCGTAGCTGTATAAATAATGTTGTTAACTTATTATTTCAACACAAATTTGCAGCTAAGTTTCATATCTTTTTTTACATATATATAATATAGCCAGAAAATAAGGAAACGGTCCACTTGATGATAAACGTGACCGCAGCGTATAAAGATTTCATTAGTTTGTCGCCAATCTAGTAAACTAAAGATACAATGTACATTTACTCACATTTACCCAGTAATTTTCACTACCTCTTCCACCCTTCAATTAAAAACACAGCAATGCGAACATTAATATTTAACGTTAGAAATAGGTGAGAGTGATGTGCCGCTCCAGGCAACCTTTGTTATAGGTCTACATCTAAATAGTTACTAGCAAGCTCGACAGACGTTGCCCTGTCTTAACTATATTTGTCATTATGATAGTGAACTACACTTATATTTAAATCACTAAAAAATGGTCATCATCATATTAGCCATTGGAAGTCTACTGTTGGACATAGGCCTCACAAAAAAGGGGCAATTTTGTCTATAATTGTCACGCTGGGCAAGTGCGTTGACAACCAGGGAGCGTAGTTTCGCAACGAGGATGTTGCTGCCCATCCCCGCTCTTTGAGCTACACTATTACGGATGAATATACCGCCATCTGCCGATTTTGGAACCTTAGTCACCTTTTACAACACCTGAAACATGGGGAGGTACTATTCTGCTGCGCCGGTACCACACGGCTTAAATATTACGATTGTAAATTGAGATTTAAACTTTACTCTTTAGTTGGATCAAATTGTACAAAGTAAGCAAAAATGGATAGAAATTGGTTCAATAGTTTCAAAGTCCATTCCGGACGTACAACGTGATCTTGTGTTGATTTTTTATTTAAAAAGACTTATATAAAAAGCTTTTAAGCAAGTCAAGTCTGTAAACATAAAAACGTGTCTGTTTGTAATTTCTAAACCTCATTTTAATTAAATTCCATTTTCAAATTTACAGTAAAAATAATATTCGCAAATGTTGGTCTGTCTGTATATCTGTTTGTTCTAACTTATCTCTGAAATATCTGGACTAATTTTTATTAGAATTTTGAGTACAGTAAAAATAGTTTCCAAGATAAAAATTTACATGAGATAGACTTTATACAAAGGTTGTCTGCATTTGTACCTCATTCTTACATATTTTTACCGCCAAAAAAGCAGCATTGCTATACTATATATTTTGATTTAAAGGGTGAGAGATGCAGTAAATTTACTGGGTAATGCGTGACTATATTCTGCAGGGACAGAGGGCGAATACAATTTGCGTGATAGTAAGCTATCACGCAAATTGTATTCGCCCTCTGTCGGTTCCGGTATCTCAGTCGCCTCCTACGACACTGGTACACAAGGAGGTACTATTCGACTGTCGGTACTCTACGGCTAAGTAGTGTTGTAGTCGCCTTAAATCGTTAACTAAACTAGCTTTTTCAAAATTTTTCCGATTAATTGTTTTTAAAAGTACCGTAAAAGAAGCACCAGGAGAAATTCGGAACCGGAAAAAATAAGAATCTATTTAACATCGCTGTATATTTTCTCCGTAATTTAGTGATCCTCCATTTTATAACTCTCGATCACTGAATTCCTCAGCATAATAAAATTGAAGTAGGTTTTTCGTTTTCCCTTATAAATCTTTATTGCTGATTTCGCTCCGCTTTTCTTTTACTACGTCATAATATTTTCGACAAACAAAAACAAATGAACGCAACTTAAATTGATTGATCGATCAGATTTTTATTGTCATCTTTATTACAATTTTATTGTCCTTTTATTTTTATACTTTTCTATTTATTTAACATGGGAATTTTCTATCATATATGCATTTACTATACAAAATTTGAGTTCTAACCATACTATTTTCAATACTTTTTGATCCGTACGCACCAATTTACTTAAAGGACAGATTCCAATTCCTATCTTCCTCTCACGAACATAATCTCCGTTCTTCTGATACTTTCTCGCTCTTAACTCCTTTTTATCACTCTAGTTTTTTTGACAAACTCTTTTACAGTGACAGCTATACGACTCTGGAACGATCTTTCGTTAAATATTAAGCAATCTCCAAGCAAATTTATCCTGAAACGCTGTCTCCATACTTTATTTACTGATGCTGCTTCTCTAACTTTATAACCCTATTTCTGATGTACGTTATTTTATGTATATATATACATATATATATATATATATATATATATATATAT
>JACJUM010001610.1:15583129-15622296 GCA_020976665.1 Heortia vitessoides | reverse complement strand
TGGCATTAAGTCCGCCATTTGTACATTTTGTAACATTTTGTGCAATAAAGTTAAATAAATAAATAAAATAAATAATTATAGCGCTTTTATTTAACGACGCGGATTAATTAACTTTTTCAAACCTTTAATGTTTCGGTTACTTTGCTACAACTGTACTCAAGGTTATTACTTTTAAAGCCGTTTTAAAAGTAGTCCATTATAGGTTATTTCCTTTACAAATATGATTTCTTACAAGATCTTAACGTCTCCAATATAAATTCTTTCAGCGCTCGCTAATTTGCTTGTCATCATCACTATCATATCAGCCGTTTGGCGTCCACTGTTGGACATAGGCCTCCAAAAAAAAGGGGAAATACGCCCATAATTGCTTCGCAGGGAAAGCGTGACAGCAATCGCCGAGTGTAGCATCGCATTGGGAATGTTGCCATCCCCGCCTTGTTTCGTTTTAGCTACACTGCTCCGGATGGATACACCGCCATCTGTCGGTTTCGGTACTCGACTCTTACGATACCTGGAACATAGGGAGGTACTATTTACTCTGTTGGTACCACACGGCCAATAAATATTTTGTCCTCGTATTATTATCACGGGAACGAGTACTGCGCGAGTGGAATCCCGAGCTGGTTTATTTCTAAGTAAAATATTCTATGTACAAACAGTTTATTTACGAAACCTTTGCTAACAAAACACTAATTATTACCTCTATAATAACATTTTCGTGTCACGGTGTTTGTTCGGGATAAATTTCTGAACATCGGAACCGATTCTAATAAATTTTTAGTTACTGTGTACAGTTTAATCCAACTTCGGATTATATCTTAATTTGAAATCGCAATATTATTTTCATTATAACCATATATAGTTAAGACAGGATAACGTTTGTCAGGTTGTAGATTTTTTTTTTACCAATTTACATCCTTTTGGGATGATTTCGAAAAAATATTTTATACGTGTTTCAAGACCTTCAAGTCAATAAGTCATCAATAAGTCTTTAATTTTAAGAATCTACTGATACGAAAATAACATGATTGAAATTAACACCTGCCAAAACATAATATTTCACAAATAGGCATTAGATATTTAGGTAAATAAAGTCGATTTATTTTTTTATAGTTAACATTTTATATTCGTTTTTAAGTTTATGTCTTATTTCTTTTTTAATAATATATTATTTAGTGCAAATGCATTATTTTAAAGGTAAAAAAGAAGAATGAAAAAATAAAGACTATTTTTTACTTTATTCATTACTAAAAAATCTTTCCTCTTTAATATTCTTTTTGAATTTGACATAATTCACACTACATCATACAACAATCTGACTCCGAGATAAGTCGCCTAAAGCACTTGTGTTACGTACATCAGACAACAGAGGAACCACAATTATAATACTTAAATATATTTTTAACTCACAGACACAGATCAAACATAAATTCATCATATAAATATTTATTCTGGATGGGGCTCGAACTCATGACCCTTGGTGCTTAAGATAGGATCATTACTTTGCCATCGGGTCCATTAAATACGAATGACTCAACTATACAGTCTTAATACTGTATTATTAATTTCTATGTGCTTATATCTAATTTTTCTAATCCAATTTTATATTATGTATATGCAATTTTTATAAATTCATATTTGTACATATTAGAATATGTACAAATATGAATTCATAAAAATTAACAAAAAAAGGGTTAACTTCTACAAATAAAGTAATATTTATGAAACAGTCTTTGATTTTTATATCTTCGCTCGTTCTGAAAAGAAAAACAAATGGTAAATCACGACGATAGATGCCATTAGTAAAACTTGTTTTGAATGAAAATTTAAGGTCACACATATTATATATTTAGGGTGTTCAAATCTTAACTAATATTATAAATATGAAAGTAAGTTAGTTTGTTTGGTACCTCATATACTCATAATTTTTATCCTCGACCAACCTTTTTAAAATTTTGCATACATATAGGTGAAGTACAAAAAAGAAGATTTGTACATTTCCGTGGGATGACGACAAACGACAATTTTAGTATTATAAAAAATCGGGAATATTTCAATCCATTGCTATTTTTCGATCTCAACTAACTAATATTATAAACGTAAAAGTCAGGTTTAACCTTTTAACTCTATACCAATCTACTGATCAAATTTTCGTAAAATTTCACAAGGAAGAATATTAAGTACCTTTAATTCATAAAACAGTACTGTTTCCATAGGAAATTCACGCAGGCAAAGCCGCGTAGTAAAGTTAGTGTTCTCGACTTTAACGGTTCATTTCGATAACCTTCGGCATGTCATCATCATCATATCACCCGTAGAACGTTCTCTGCTGAATATGAATATGTGCCTCCCCAAGAAAAGGGAAATTTAGTCCATAAGTGACCTGCTGGGTAGACGTGGTGACAAACGCAGAGTGTAGCTTCGCGACTAAAACGCTGCTGCCCAAACTCACACTTCAGTTTGGAGTAGTTATATAGCCATCTGAATTTCCGCCACCTGCGTCACCTCTTACTACACCGGGTACAGGAGGAAGTACTGTTCTATACTTCTGGGACCCCATGAAGTGACTAAGATATGTAAAAAACAACAAAGCTTTGTTCTTGGAAACAAGAGAGTTCCAAAAGAACTCGATATAAAGTGAGCTGGGCGGAATATTAGTCTTTATTTTATATGAATTTATATGGAACGACACTTACAAACTTTTATCCCGATAGGTTTCCTTGATTTAAGCGTAGTCACGCTCCTGTTAACTATGACAAAGTTAGCCATTACAGAAACTTTAGCCCACAAATTTTTAGTAACTGTCGCCTACACTGTTATTTGTGAGCCTTTATCGTGTAGCTTTCTCGGAGATTATCACCAGTGACTAACATAACACTCCGTTAGAATGCATACAACCCTCGAAGATAATGTATTTCTTTAAAAAATTACCTAACCCAATAGACGTTGTCCTGTCTTAACTATATATATTTATAATGAAATAATATTGCGACTATAGTTTTAGATATAAACTATCCTATCGCTCAAGTTAGATCAAACTGCTCACAGTAAGTAAAAATCGATTAAAATCAATTCTGTAGTTTAGTCCGTTTATTAAAGTTTATTCCGGACAAACAACGTGAAATAAATATTGTATATTGTTATATTACAAAATTTCCTTTATAGAAATTAAAGTGTTTACGGTGTTGTTATAAAGGTAACTAAATAATGTTTCGTTTTAGATGTCTGTAGGATTACCTAAAGTGTTAAACAACTAGCGGCGGCTTTAGATATAAAATAAATACTAGAAAAATTTGGCATGGACTAAATTTTTAGTATTTTAATTCTTTCACTATTTTCGGTTAAAGAAAAGGACGTGGTTTTAAATTGCGTCTGAATCTTGAGAATTGCATTAACCTGTGACATAATATTATTGATTTTTCAAAAAGATAAGTTTAAACAATACAAGATTTTAGATTTTGTGATCAAACAACTGCGCCGTAATGTTTTTACAATCGATTTGGTTTGAATATTTCTTTAAAAATATACAAGTTCTTATTAAAAAATAGTTACTACTTATTTCTTGAATAAAGAAACGGTGTCTTTATCTTTTACTTGAATAAACAAATATAAGTATTCAAAATTCTTTTTTGCTATTTTTATAAACTTTTACTTACAATAAGAGACACGTATTTTAAATTAGTACACAAAGTAAGTCACTCAGACTTGTAACGGCCTCAATGAATTAAATAAAATATCACATACGTTGAGTCGTGGATCTAATTACAAAATATTAAACAGTAAAACTCTAACTTAGGTTTGAAGCGGTATTCGAATAAATGCATCGTGTTTGCTAACTGGTAGCACATATTGGGTTTGCAATTTAGAATTATTTCGTTTAATTAACCAATTGTAAACAATATTTGCTTACTATGTTTAGTTTAATCAACCTTGAAAGTTAAGATAGTTTATAGCTCAATTTGTAGTCGCAATATTTTTCCAATCTTATTGTCTTGGCAATAATATTCCTATCTTAACTATTTATGTTTATATAAAGTCGAGACACAAGATCGTCTGTCGCGTAGCTAGTTTGTAATCGAGACTCAATAGATATGTATATGTACTTTTTTGTAGACCTTTGTAATATGTACACAATAGTAGTAAATTATTTTGTTTTATCGATTCGGGTTCAGCCAGTTTGCAAAAAATTAGTTTATTTACAACATCACATTAAGTACTTGCCGTGGCCATGAGATATCAGTTAAGTAGAATATTACCTCCCACCGTACCAGGTGTCGTAAGAAACGACTAAGTTACTAGACCATCCGAAGCAGTGCAGCTCAAATGAATAGAGCGGAGATGGGCAGGAGCATCCTTGTCGTAAAAGCTGCGCTCTGCGATTGCCCACACGCTTGGCCAGCGCAGCAATTATGGGAAAGAAAGCTCCTTTTTTGAAGGCCAATGTCCAGCTGTGGACTTCTAATGGTTGGTATGATGATGGTCATGATAAATACTTTGAAAATTATTAGTGTTTCTCTATTGTAGTGTATATATATATATTGTGCATGTAATATCCATATGAACGTTTCTCTTGAATCATTAATCAAAATCCGGAATCACGCATCAAAATCCGTTGCGTTGTTTAAAAGATCTAAGCATATATTATATATTATAACACACGTCAGAATTAGAAATATAACTAGAATTCCTCTCGAATTTAATAAATTCCAGTACATTGACAAACTTAAATGCAATGAAATACACGTTGCGATAACGAACTGATTAATTTCTATTATTAATAGCTGTTTGGCGTAATAGATAATTCTTACCGAGGCATTAGCCAAACCGGCCAGTTTACGACAACTGCTGACTAACGTGGTCCCGTTTGCGGCGAGCTGTGAACAAATGGCCAATTTTCGGAACGTTGGCTCCAACATTGCGGCGGCTATTAAGTTTGTCCAACCGTTCCTGTTGTTATTATAATTTGAAACAATACATTCTCAGACGAACGTGTTCCACAAATTAAATGGGACATGTTGATAATTTGCTAGTTTGCAAGAACATGGTCTCAACTCTGATGTAACGAACGTTCAAATAGGAACGTTGCGATATGTAAATATAGATTCTATTTTTGAATATTTTTTTATTTAATGTTGAGACGTTTTTCTTGCTTAATTTTCTTAGGTGCGTTGCTTAGTGATGCTGAGGGACAGTGTCGTAAAGTACCGGCATCGTAGAATAGTACCTTCTTCTGTACTAAGTGTCGTGAAAGGTGAAAGAGGTGACAGCACTGACAGATGGTGGTATTTCCACCCGAGTAAGGGCAACAGTATCCCAGTCACGATTACCAACACGTTTGACCAACGCTGCAATTATGAGCAGAATCCCCATTTCTTGGGAGGCCTATCCATAGGTCCAGCACTGGCTTCCAATGGCTGTAATGAAAATGATGACTGGGGAGATATAGATAGATCTGTTAGATCTTATTATAATAAACTAAATAACAGGTATATTCTTTAAACAATCAAGTTATAGATCGATTGTTCATAATAATGACCATTTTCATTCATTTCATTTATTATACTAGTATTATTAATCAAAATTTATTAAAATATGCGTAATTGGTGACCTTACTAACTTTTGAATTTTTTAAAAATGTTTTTTTTTATTTATTTTATTTGTTTTTTATACATAAACACGCATGGAAAAATTTAGTGTTAGAGGTCACATGAGGCGTCGAGGAATCTGACTAGCTCCCAGATATACTAGCTTACTGCGTAGAAACGATCACCCGTTTATAAGTATATATCTTATTAATCGCCGACAATATCATATAACTTCGGTTTTCTAATTTATATCGAATTAAAGATTATGCCTTTATAGTAAATGAAGGCATAATCTCAAATAATCGATGTGTTATAAAAAGTGATGTTGTGACAACAATAGAGAAGGGAATATTAAGATGGTTTAGAGATGAAGAAAAGATAAATGAATGATAAATGATGAATGACTGCACAAATATATAGAGTGAAAGAGAATGGAAGAGTTGGTATAGCACTACTAAGGTGAACATATCTTAATCAGGTAAAAGAGGTTTTAAAGAAGGGCCATGTCAGAAGTACAAAAAAAAACCAGTGTGTTTGAAAGGACTAATGTTAGTAAGGGAAGCAAGAGAGGTATGCCAAGATCGTTACAATCGGTAATCCATAGCCTCAATAGCCTACCCCGACGGGATACGGGCATTTATATATATATATATATATATATATATATAAAATAGGTATATATATAAATTATTCTACCTCTTAAGTTGGAACAAATTGTACAAAATAAGAAATACTTTATAAAAATCGGTTCAGAAGTTTAAGTTCCTGGTGTTTAACTTCTTGAGTAAAGTAAAAAGAAATGTTTATTCATTTTAGTGACCAGGTAAGTCCTACCTAATTAAATATATTTTTTTATAACCTCATAAGAAGATCGTCTGCATTAGACTTCACTTCCACCTATTTTTTTCCGCCAAATAGCAGTGTTCGTATTGCTGTTTCGGTTTAAAGGATGAGAGAGGCAGTGAAACGACTGGGTAATGTGTCCATTTATCTTCAAGTCACAGCGGTTGGCAACGCGCTAGTGGTATCCTTGTGATATTCCAAGTGATAGACTGTATGCTTCATTGTCGAACTGGTATAATAAAAAAATACACATCTTCTACATTGACAAGTCGCTTAAAGCACTAGTATTACGCACATCAGAAGTATCACAAATTTAATATTTAAATACATATGTAACATCCAGACACTAAACAAACACGAATATTCATCCCATGGTCCCACGCCTTTGAAGCACAAGTTAGGATCACCAACTGGCCCGTCAAAGTAGCTCGTGGGAAACATATAACTCTAAGAACTAAAGAACTAGATCTAGACAGGCAATGAAAGGAATACAAACCGTCCGAACAGTAAAAGAAGATGGTTTTGATGGACTTTCAAGGTCAATCTGCAATGCCATTACTCGCTCATTATTCCCCATTAACTGCCCTACGGGATTATTATTATAACAGCTGTATGTCGACTATGTCGTAATAGAAGCTTAATCCAATTGACAAATTCACGATAATTACTGCATCACACTTGTGATTAACTAATTTATGGTAAATTGCTTACGCCATCACTGTATTCCTATCTTTTAACTCCTTAGCACTATCATCAGAAAGTCTAATTTTAACTTTAATAAAACTAACAACGTATTAAGTTATACATTAATATTCGTACCAGGTCAACACTTAAGAGGCGATTAAGGTACCAGAACCGACAGGTGGCGGTATATCCACCCGGAACAGTGTAGTAGTAAATGTACAAGGCGGAGATAGGCAGCTACGTCCCCGTTGCGAAATTTGAGCTCTTAGATTGCTAACACGCTGCCCAGCACAGTAATTATGGGTAAAAATACCCATTTCTTGGGGAAGCCTAAGTCCAGCAGTGGACTTCCAAAAGCTGGTATGATAATGATGGTTAGTAATAAGTTAAATAAGAATTTAGAAGTTTCACTTAAATGAAAAATAATTATATTAATCAGTTGAACGTTTCAACAATGAATATTTTTTAATTTGTAGTATTGTTTTTATCAGCGGGATGTTATTAGTAGAAAATGCGATTGTACATCTCGGCATCCGAAATTTAATTTATTGTACTAAATTTATCTTATCTTTAAAATAATAATGACTAAATAAAGTCTTTTGCTGCTTAAATTATTGCATCATTATCATCGTCATATCAGCCATAAGACGTCCACTGCTAGAAGTAGGCCTCCCCGAGTAATTTCCAATAGGAACGGTTGTATGCCGGCTGTTACCAGCGCGATCCTGCAGTTTTAGTCAGATCGTGTTTGTCCATCATCTAAATAAATTTGCAAACTTTATTCTTACAGATGTTACAGCTTTACATAAGGTAGACAACATAAATCGAAAAAGAGACGTACAGAGGTCGTCTGCATTGCTACCTCACTCTTGTTTATTTCTACCGCCAAATATGTGTATTGCTGTATTCTAGTTTGAAGGTTGAGAGAGGCACTATGGAAGGAAGGTTGAGAGTGATGTGACATTTTATATTCAAGTCACAATGTTGGCCATGTGCTTGTGATATCCCCGTAATATTACGAGCGTCTATAGTGACGATTATAATATGTGACTGTATGCTCGTTTGTCAACCTGGTCTAATATAAAAAGGTGATATTTTTTCCGTAATGCATTGGTTTTTATGAGTATATATATTTTTAAATTTTTTATGAATGTCATCAAAATGGAACAATAGCAGGCCGAGGTGGCAACCCTAGGGTACATCTGACGTTTCAAGAACGATTGGTTTATACTCCCGCTTGTATAGTAACTGCCAGGCAGTGCTCATAGAAATAAGAAGCCAACGAGCGTAATAGATTACTATGACTACTGATCTCTACACTCCATTGTGTCTTTATTGTACCGAGTTTGATAGAATCGGGTAATTCTGCCAAATTTCTTAGATTAATAAGAAGTAATTTATTTAGCCCGTGAGGTACCGGCAGAGTAAAATGGTACCTCCCCCTGTACCAGGTGTCGTCAAAGGCGGCTAAGGTACCAGAGCCGACAGATGGCGGTATATCCATCCGAGACAATGCAGCTCAAATGAACAGGGCAGGGATAAGCAGCAGCATCCGCGTCGCAATTATGGGCAAAATTTCCTCTTCTTGGGGGAGGCCTATAACCAGCAGTGAACTTTGAATGACTGGGATGATGATGATGAATTGATTTGTTGAATAAGATATACCTTCAACATACAATTTACATTCTATAAGTAATTTTTACAGAATTTCAGAAGAGTCATCCATTTAAATAATAGGCGAATTAATATAACTCAATTGCTAATGGCAAAACAGGTTTGCTATTTTATGAAATATTATCTATAATTCCTTTATATTATACGAGTAGGAGTATTTTGAACGTAATTTAAACCGCGTAAATTACTAAGTTAGTGCTGCTTCTTAAATATTTTCTTTGTTTATTTTTTAAATTAAAGTTATTTAATAAATAAAGTCCCACATCATAGCATAAATTGACCTGAGTCCGTGATAAGTCTTCTAAAGTACTTGTGTTATTGACATCAGTTAACAAAGGAATCACAAACATACTACTTAAATAATACATATATTTAAAACCTACACATAGAACTAACACAAATATCATCAAATAAATGTTTGCTCTGGACGTGAATTGAACTCACGACCCTTGGAGCACAAGATATAATCACTACCACCTACGCCATCGGGCTCGCAAGTTTTTGTCATAGGACGTCTAGGGATAGGATATGGAATCTTTTATTTTAAATTAACTTAAAATTTATCTTAAAATAACCGTGTGTAACCTTGAATTTTAATATTTAATGTGGATTTACTAATGAGATCATGTTCAAAACTCTCTAGTACAGTATTCATCCACTGGACAGACTTCGACTTCGACTTCTCTATGCAAGATAGCGAGTAAATTGTTTTGGATGCGTTCAAGCCGATTATCTTGATTTTTATAGATTGGATTCCATGCGTGCGAGCATGCTGGCAATCGCAGAGCGTAGTTTTTGCGACGGACATGCTGCTGCCCATCAAGATAAATTTTAGCAGCCAGATGTTAATTAGATCTCTAACTTTTAATAATACTATAAAATCAAACTTTATCAATGGCTATATATTTATCATCATTATTATCATAGCAGGCGAAAAACTTCCACTGCCAGACATAGGCCTCCCCAAGAGAGGGGGAATTTGTCCATAATTGCCGCGCTGGGCAAACGTGGCAATTACAGAGCGATAGCCACAGGATGTAGTTATCTGCCCTGTTGTATTTGAGCTACACTATTTCAATTGGCTATAAATCCATCTGTCGGTTCCGGTACCTCAGACGCATCTTACGACACCCAGTACAGAGTGAGGTACTATTTTACTCTGCCGGTACTATACGGCAGGTGCCGGATTATTCAATAAAGTAATCTAATCAAGTATCAACAATATCTCACCTAATTGGCTGTATTCTGTGTTGGCGGAATTTGGAGAAGAAAATAATATCACTGAAACAAAGCAAGACTAATACAGTAGAAAATGGAGTCTCTTTTCATGGCAGTATACTGCCACATAATATATATACATTAAAGCGTAATGGTGTATCCATAATGCTTTAATATACTGCATCTTGGGTATAACAATTTTACTGAGAGTAGCAATTGGCGGCGGATGGTACGCAGAAGCTGGAACAATCCTGCTGCAGAGTCCTTGGGGGCAGGTGAGCGCGGCACACGATCCTAAACTGTACCGCGAACCAGCACCTCTAAATCACAGGACATACATTTTAAGAATAGATGAAGAAAAGACAAATATCTCGTTTCCTAAATTTATCATACCAGCCATGTTAACCATAATATCGCACTGGGCAAGCGTGTTGGCAAACGCAGAGCGCAGCTTTTGCAACGGGGAAGCTGCTTCCCTTCCCCGCCCTGTGCATTTGAGCTAACTTTTTTGCATGAATATAACGCCATCTGTTAGTTCTAGTACCTTAGTCGCCTCTTACGACACCTGGTACAATTCTACTCTGCCGGTATCTCACGGCAATTTTTTTTTTATCAGTGTTTAACAATTAATCTTTATAAGTTTGTAAAATATATTTTTCTTAGTTTAAATTTTCCCGTGCAGTCGCGCGTCTAATGTCATTAAATTTTATCTGCGGTAAAATAATTATAACCTAAAAACGTCACATTGTCATAATCTGAGAAATTACTTGTTTAAATAAAATACCACTAAAATAGTTGTGATTGGGAACTGACATTGTAAATAATAACATTAAATGTCGTTTGTTTTCTTACAGGTATGTAAGTTATTATTAACACTTGTTTCATTGTTTTGTAGGTAGCGTACATTTATATTAACGAAATAAATCTTTCTTACAGAGAAACTCAATTGTGTTTGATTGACTGTGTCGTCCAAATTACACATTGGATAATATAATCTTGTAAGTTTATACTTTATATCACTATTTACTAACAGTTAACTTGGTTCACTACTGTATTGTCTATCATTACTAATATAAACATTAAAGGATGCACCTCATCCCATCTTATCTCTATTCCCCAGGAATATGTTCGATACAACCAAACATCTTTTACGTCAGCAATCGGTATTGAACCAACAATTACGTTCAGTGCATTTCCCTGACACGGCGCTATCGGGTGCATTCATAACATTCATTAACATTTTCGTTTTTTCAACAATAGAGTGAGTTTTTACTATATGGAGACTATCAATTCAACAAAAACCAAAGAACACTACCCCCGGCATGTTGAATAAATTAAAACTAGGAGAAAAATTGATTTAAAATCATCTATATAGGCGGTCTCATGGTTATTTAATTTACAGAATAAACAAGGGCTAAATATACCTAATATTTGATCCAGATAAAACAAACAGTACCTAAAACCTACCATTAGGTATGTGTACCTGTCCCTCTTTCCTTTTCCAAGTAACCTGATTTTAATAAAAAATTGTCATATATTTGGAATGCTTGAAATTTAGGAAAGGACGTAAAATTGATACTGGAAATGTCCAAAGACACCCAAAATACCCGAAATAAAGTCAATTCCACGAAGAGATATCTCATAAATATTTAATACTGCATGAAAAGTTCTCAGGTCACCTCCATCTTCATAAAAGTATTCGTACTCCAAGTCTCGTGCACAAAAATAACATGATACTATTATGCTAAAGAGTTTATTTTCAAATAGCTTTAAAATGCACTGAAAAGGATTCTTGGATGCATATGAATAGGTTTTAAGTTTGTCTTCTACGTGACTTCACGCATTCTCTTTGATTTGTAATACTGGCTCAGTTTCATGCAGAGGTGGGATGTTGCTTGCATACTGATGGGCGTGAATGAGATATTGTGTCGGAGTTAGTTACATACTCGGTATCTCTACTTGACCTCTTATAATTTTGGATGATACTTTTGTAAGTAGAAAATCACCAAGCGTTAACTTGGTAAGAAATCTTATTTAGCTTACCATTTTGTCATATATTAATTCTAATATTTGCCGTGAGGTACCGGCAAAGTAGAATAGTACCTCCCACTGCACCAGGTGTCGTAGATGCGGCTGATGTTTCATAATCGACAGATGGCGGTGTGTGACGGGTGCAAATAGAACTTCCATTGCGAAGCTACGCTGCGATTGCTACTACGCCTGCCCAGCGCGGTTATTATGGGCAAAATTCTTCTGCAGGCCTACATCCAGCAGTGGACGATAGCCGTAGGCCGTTAGTTATGACGCTGCTATGATGACTGTGATAAAAAATAAATTATACTATATAAGATCAGTGAGTTCCTGTTAATGATTTTCTTTATAAATTGTACTGTAACTAAGCATTCTTTAAAAATTTTTTGTACATGTTTGTCTAATATTACCTTTACCAGTGAAAATGTGCTACGTATATTTTTAAAAAAGATAAAAACTATATACCGCCACGCTACTAAGCACTTTATTTTATAACATAATTTTAGTTTACTTCACTGATATAATCCTTTAGAAGTACTGTTTAACATATTTACCGCGACCTTGTTTAATATAAGGGCAATTATCCGGCTATTTGCGGAGGTGTGCGCAACGAGCGCGGCGTGCATATGCAAGTATGTAAATGCGCCTTCGATACCTCCAGCCACGAAACAAGATAGAAATACTGGAGCATACTTCTCTGCGAACAGTTACATTGCTGAGAATATATGTCATATTCAAGTATTGAAGGCGTTGGTTCGTTGTGGCATGGAATACGATTAAATAATTACTCAACACATTTTGAAAATTTTTAGGATACATTAATAAACAAAAAGACTGACTAGTGTTTTAACTTTTCCCATATTAATATATAAAGTTTCGACTGCATTAACTGACTTTAAATGCATAGGCATGAAACGACCAGGCATGCATCGATTCAAGATAAAAAAAAGTATTTTATTATATGTTAACCCCACAAAGTACTAATAAATGCTTCTAAATTTGTATGTATAACGTACTGGTGGCATACCATTAAGAAATAAAATGATATATATATATAAAACTTTTTGAAAATACTAAAACTGGAAATAAATATTAATATTTTCTTACATTTACCTGTTCACTACTTATAATAAAATTACAGTTCATTGAACTTTTCACATTTTATTCGATGTTTCGGTTACCTTATGAAAACCAGTAATTAAAGAACGCCTTTTAGAGAAAGTATTATAAACCCGTTAAAATTTAACTTTATCGCAAATACTAATACTGAACTATAGTCGACTGAAAACAGTTCAATGTTATTTATTGATATACAGTTTATCAATGTAAAAAATGTCCAGAAGAAGTAAAATGAATATGCATCGTACAAATAGAAAGACAAATGTTAAACAGTTGACACAGTCAAGTCAGTGTTGTTAGAGAGGAGCTTAAGATTTCATTTTTTGTTCGACCTTTATCGAATTACCTACCTGCCTTTATTCTCCTGCAAGCCAACCGTAGTATTTTTAAATCAAGTAAAATAATTTAATATTCAATGGCTTGTTGGTGTTTTATCAGGCTACTTATTTTATTCTTTGCTTCTAACTTCAGGTAACAATAAATATCTTATAATGGAACTTTTGTATGCTCCAACAATTAGAGAGAATAAATGCAACATAAGTTAGAAAGTGGAATGAAAGAAAATAATTTATTCAGCGACACAAACAATTGGAGATACTACATTGTTCTGCCACATGTAATCATACAACATAACCCATTCTTCCTTTTACAAAAACATTACTTATCTGTGCCGCATTGTAGCTCTGTGCATAGCTATCCGATCGCTTTACAATACAAATTGGCTATTAGCTATCCTTCGCAAGATGCTGATACAGAAGGCTCTCATCTCCTCGTAAGGTTTACATTTTATACCCCCTACACGTAAATGATCTCGTGTTTTAAATAAGAATCTCATCGTTACTACTCAAATGCATTGAAATTAAATCAATTTTTCTATTAACATTGTGCAAAGGAAATATATTTTTAGGTTTTTACATATAAAATAGGCATTTAGTTAGGGGGTTTTTTGTAAAGTAAATTTAATTAATTAACCCTTGTTATCTATCCCGCTTTTGCCTTCTCATGGGTGGTTCATTGATCCCTTTACTAAAAACAAGAAGGGCAAGAATTAATAAACTCTTTGAAAATTCTGGTAAAAATGGTAATCTATTGAACCAAGGTCTGGGAAGTACGGTGGATGTCCCAAACATTCCAATTGTAACTTATCTAAGTGGTTTTTTGTTGTGCAGTGTGTGTCTTGCAATGTCGTAAAGCAGCAGTGGCCTTGAGCGATTGACCAATTACTGAGCAGCTAATTCTTCCTTCATAGTTTGCAATTACTGATAATAGATATCTGTCGTCATCGTTTGGTCAGATTTAAGGACAATTAGAAAGCTATAGTAAACGACACCAGTGCTAGTCCACCAAATACTCACAATTGACTTTTTATATGTCAATTTTAGTTAAGGGCAGGATTTGGCTGGGTATATCCTTCTCTAGGTAGGCCTTATACAAAATTCACCTGCATTGGTACCTCGCTCTCATTTATTTTTTACCGCAAAACTGCAGCTTTAGCATTGCTGTATGGCGGTAGAGAAAGGTAGTGAAATTACTGGCTAAGACATAATATCTTAACTTTATAGAGATACCCTTGTGATAATATGTGCGTTTATAGGTTATGGTGACGCTTGCTATCAGCCGGACCGTCTGCTTGTTATAGATAAACAAAAAAGTAATTCAGGTTTAGTTCAATATTTAGAATCTTTAAACATTGTTGATAAGGGTAGTAGACTTTAGATAACCTAGTTTCGTAACGTTTGTATAATTTGTAGGAAATTTTCTACCTTTTGGAAGTCTTCAGAATTTAGTTACTGTTTAAAATTCAAATCAGACATAGTTTTTAATACAGCTGAACTGTAAAGGTCATCATACAGACGCTAGATTTTGACTGTAATACATCTTGTAGACGAAATTGACTTAAAAACGCAGTAGAAGAAAGAATTTAAGCCTAAAGCATTTTTTTTATTATATGTTACTGAGCCGAACCCAGCAAAAATTTTAATGGCCAGTATTATTTATTTATCTTTTGAAGATAATATAAAACCTCCTCCGAGAAAATATACATATGATGACTTTGATACTATGTCGCTGTCTTCTGATCTTATGAGGAGGCAAAAGTTATCTTATTAAAGCTGGCACATAGAGTTCATTACCAAACTTTGAGTCAATATATTCAGCAGTTTATCCACACTTACTTCTTTAACACTTTTATACCCATAAACGTGCTTATATCATCTTTGAAGCCGTGAGGTATCGGCAGAGTAGAATGGTGTCTTCCCCTTACCGGATGTCGTAAGAGATGATTAAGGAAACAGAACAAAAAGACGGTATATTCATCACAGGACGGGTATGGGCAGCAGCATTCCCGTCAGAAAAGCTGCAATTATGCCCAGCGCAGCAATTATGGGCAAATTTTATGGCCTATGTTAAGCAGTGGACTACCAATGGTGGATATAATGATGGTGATCACCATCATCTTTGATATATGATCATGAATATGTCAATGTTGATGGCTTGATATCACATTCTTAGTTTGTCCCTATCTTATGCGCTAAAGGTTCGATACCCACTCTGAATAAATATTTATATAATTAACATTTGTCTTCGTTCTGTGTCTTGCTACTACATATGTATGTATTGCATTCGTAATTCCTCTACTGTCAGATATCTGTAACATAAGTGACTTAAGCTATTTATCTCGGAGTCTGTTCTACATATGAGATGTTGTGTGAATACGTTGTTCTTATTATCTTTATCTATTGTCTAGGTTGTACTAAGGTCCTACGCTGTTTAAGGACATTTTCACTTACTTTAAATCATAATTCCACGCTTTGTATTAGCTTCAATTAATTGTAACCTTATTATTTACTTTATTAACTTATTTTAAATTGCTTTTGAACCACTTTAGACGGACAGATTTAATATAATCTTTGTACACATATCAAGAATCGGTGCCAATACAATATTTCGATAATATTATCTCATTTTCCTGATCAGGATCCTCATGATGAAATAAATTCCTCCGTGTAAGAGCAAGTGAGACCAGCTTGCATACACACGTACCGTCCGTCCGTTCGCACTGTCTACCTAATTTTCTAGCTTAAGAACTAATTTATATAATATTATTAATCAATAAGTTGAAATAAAAAGTGACAAACAAAATATTGTTTAAAAAAAATAAAAACAGGCTTCAAACTAAAAATTAAAAATTATTTTCTAAAACGAAGTGAAAATTGTGATTAACAAAAAATACTTGTAAAAATTGCGGGTTACTGGCTGGTTTACGAAAAATATGGCACACACCTCACGCTTTGTTCAGAATAATTCTCGTAATTTTTGTTACCTGTTATATTTTGTATATAATATTATATATATTCACTAAAATGATAAAAAAAAAATATGATTAAGAATCTTATGATCAAGAAAATAAAAATTAATATTATAAATAAAATTAAGAATGGAATCGTCGATTGATAGACAAAGATTCTGTAGATCGCTACACATGCTATAATGATAATTATTATACTCCTATGCTAGAATCCTTGCAAGTCTACATACTTCTCTTAGCGATGCTTCCATCTCTTCAAACAATCTAAATATTACTCTGCAAAATAATTGTTCACGAAGGAAATAGTAGCCTGATTTGACTAATATCTTTGTCCTACGAGCGCAATTTTAGATGGGAGAACGGAATGAGTCGCTTCCGGCCGCAACCCGTGAATTAGGACAATGCTTGCGATAATTCTATGCCATGACAATCGTCGAGATACATGATTTAAAATAATATTTTATTATTTTACATAAAATTTTATTTTTCTTCAAATTTATTGTAATCATATAAAATTAATATATATGTATATAATGATAATAATAATCGACCTGACTCCGACATAAGTAACTAAATGTATTTGTGTTAAAAATACAAGATTTCACAGGAATTACAAATATAATATTGAAATACATATTTAACACCCAGACACAATACAAAAATTCATCATTTGAATGTTTATCCTTTTCGTATTCAGCCTTTAGAGTACAGGACAGGGAGGCTACCAAATGCACCATCAGCCATATTAATAAAAATTTCTAAGCCCACTTTTTATCAGCTCGGCCTATGTGTCATTTTATAGTTTTCATTCGATGTTTTAATTTGTTTGCGGCAAGTTATCTTAAAAACGATTGCCGTAAAGTAAACGGAACGAGTTAATAACAAACATCTACTCAAAATTTTATACATCAACGCTGATAAATACAATATGTCATATTTAGATAAAAAAAGGTAAAACCTTCCAATAAGAGCAGAGTCTCGGGAAAAAACGGGAATATTTCTCTTTTAAAAGCCTTCATTGCGTACGCTGCAAATACAGTTTAAGTTGCGTAAATACGTGTGATGGATTTATTCCTATTTAAAAATTTGTGACACCATGTCTATTTTTTATTAGCTCACCTTATAGTATTTAAATTTTTATAAATATTAGTGCATAATTTATTAAGGAATAATGTCAATTCTTGGCCAAATAAAGAAGTTATTGATCACAAGTATTTAACTAAGAATAAATTTGCCCTTAACATAACTTTAACTTGATTCCAATTAGAATATACGGAAATTTCCTGACTCATGGGTAAACTAATTTATTAAAGGTAAAAAAATAAGTAATATTGTTTTGTCAAACCTACATTCACACGGACAGAGTCGCCGGCCACATCTACTCGGAAATATACCAGTAAAACCGACACACTCGACAGCCAGAGGAAATCTATCATACATTTTTAAGTAAAATTTTCAAAGGTATGCAGCAGTGGATCCATCATCCTCAGTAATCGATGGTGCACTCGGGATGAATAAGTTGGCATCATTTAAAATGTACGGACTCTGGCTGCTTCACTTTGAAACGATAACAAACGTCACGATACGATATCGTTACGTTTTAGGTCAATACATTTGAAATAGGCGAATAATTTCAAAAATAAAACTGACGCTTATCCAACGTGGGATGGGGTATCATCAAAATACCTCACCAGTGCCAGGTGTCGTAAAACGTGACTTAGGCACCAGAACCTTGGGATGGTGGTATATTTTTTTTACGAAACGAAATCGGCCAACATGCATATGGTCCGCTTGATGGTGCGACCGCAGCCTATTGACGCTCGTGTCGTCACAAAATATCACGAGCGTGTCGCCAACCCTGTGAACTGTCACTTTACCCAGTAATTCTATCCATTTGAAACAGCGTAGCTTAAAACAATTGCCTTTCTGTCGCTTGACGATTGCCACCACGACTGCCCAGTGCGGTAATTACACGCAAAACCTCCCTTCTTGAGGAGGCCTATATCCGTGGACCCGTTCTATTATGATTCTATTATGATGATGATGATGATATACGTCATATAATTTTGTATCACGCTAACAACATATCTCGTAAGTGTCGATAAAATAAACAAACTCGCGATTCTGTCGTCCCCATCATGGCTCTAGAGCCTTGTGGGGCTTATGTGTGTTAGTGTGAGATGCTGCGGTATATAACGGGAAGCCGAGCATTATAATAAGCTCAATGATGAGCGATCGCTGGCTTTATTTTGGACGGGTCGTATAACGTATTCGTTAGTGTCTCTACCTTGTGCCAGCAAGTAGCGAGCTTGATCCCTCTCAGGACAAATGTTTATGCGATGATAACCGCAACACCAATAAAAAGGATTTTAAAAATTCTCCCCCCAAAGGGGTAACACGGGAATGCAAAGTTCCTATGAAACTTTGCTCTTTTTAAAGTTATTCGAATCGAAATAAGTGTGAAAGTTTTTCATTGAGTCATACAACACGTGTAAAATATTTTTTCCATAAATCATACCTTAAGGGGATAAAGTACCCAATAGCAGCGGTACATAAATTATACATAAATGTATCTGCAGGGCCCGACAGCGTAGATGGTAGTGATCCTGTCTTGTGCGCCAAAGTGTAAATGATAATATTTATGTTTGTTTTGTGTCTGGATGTTAAATATATCTATTTAATCAGTATATTTGTGATTCCTTTGTTCTCTGATGCCTGTAACACAACTGCTTTAAACGACTTATCACGGAATTAGATCTATGTATAAGATGTTGTGGGAATATATTTATTTTATAAAATACTAGGTCTGTTTCACAACTAAACGCGGGTAAAACCGCAGGACGTTGCTAGTTAGGTGTATATTGCTTTTGTTTCAGTTTTATTGTTTAGCGATCATATAGATTATGAGTCTGGTAAGTAAAGGTTGGGTATCGTAAACGGCCCGCTTAACCGATGGCACCCCGGGGACGATTGTCATCGAATATAAAAAATATTGCTTTTTCCATAATTTATTATTGGGGTATACTGAATCACCCCTGAATACGGTGTGATCGATTAAATCGTGGAATAAACCTTTTGGTTGAATCCTCTGCTAGCGTCGTGGGATGGATCCATCAAAGCAGTAGAACGTTCACTGCTGGGCATGGATTTCTCCAACATAGGTGATGTTAGACATATAGATCACTCAAATAGTCAGCTTCTCTTTATATATATATATGGATAGATATAAGATTTTACTGTACGTGTATATACTCGTATCACTGAACGCCGCCTAAACGACTAGAGCAATTTGATATTTTTTTAATGCGATTGTGTGGCGCCTTGGATGGTTTATATTCACAAAGCAGCCCGACTGTTCACTCTACAGTCAGTATCTAGGTTATTTATCTATCCTGCAACTAAACGGCTGAATTGACTTGCATTGTTTATTGTGAGTTCAATCAAGTTGGGGTCTGTATGATTAAGATTCAACAATCAACTGGCAGATGGCACTGCAGTCGGTATCTTGGTTATTTCTCTATATTATTTGTCTTAAACTTTATCATCATCATAATTACAGCCATTGGAAGTCAACTGCTGGACATAGGCCTCCCTAAGAAAAGGGGAATGTTACCGATAATTGCCGCGCTGCGCAAGCGGGTTGGCAATCGCAGAGCGCAGCTTTCGCGACGGGGATGCTGCTGCCCATCCCCATCCTATTAATTTGAGTTACACTTTCTGAGATGGATATACCGCCATCTGTCGCTCCTGGTACCTTAGTCGCATCTTACAACACCTAGTACAGAGGGGGGTACTATTCTACTCTGCCTTATACTTTGTTTATATCCTGATCTCAAGCAACATCTGTTGGGTCCGCTAGTTATGTTGTGAAACCATGAATTCGAAAATTTTCAAATCAACAGGGAATACGCCCCATTAGCACTTAAATTGATTATAAGAAAAGTTGTAAACGTATAATAATTTTACTTTCTTTCAATCGCTTCATAATCGATAAACAAATAAAATTTCTCATCACAAATCTTTTGTCTTATTTTTGTCTATCGCCACATCACGTATCTTTATCAAATCGGTAATGTTATATGCGACACCTTGGAGCCTGTCATAAAATATAAAAAAAAACATATTTGTAAATAACTGAAAGGTTATCGGGTGTCTTATATGCATCAGGCCATGAAGGTTGCGAAAAAATATAAAGAAGTTTTTATTAGATCTATATTTTCTAATTGTTTGCACTGAGAGGCTCGTTGACATAATTATTATTGCCAAGAGGTAAGAATAAAGTAATTTTCTTTTTATTATCATTTAAGCGTTCATCATACCAGATGGAATTTTGCCCATGGTTGCCGCGCTGGGCAAGTGTGTTGGTAATCCCAAAGCGCAACTTTCGCGACGGAAATGCTGCTGCCCATCCTGCCCTGTGCACTTAAGCTGCACTGTTTTAGATTATTCATCTTTACCGCCATCTGTCGGTTGAGGCACCTTCATCATGTATTACGACACCTGGTACAGGGGAAGGTACTCTACCGATACTTCACGGCTACTCTGCCGGTATCTCACGGCTTTTTTTTTATTTGAGCGCATTTAAGCGTTACCGTCTCATAATAAAACTATATTTATTTCAGATACTATTCCTGCAATTGTTTTCTATATGGAACATAAAATAAGTGGCGTTATAAAGACTATTTTTTTAAAGTAAATTTTGTATATTTTTTAATATAATTTTACTGGCTTAATGTCAAAGACACTGGGGGCTGAAAGGGCTACATTTCAGATGATAAATGATTTTGACATGTTTTTTATTTTTTCTATTTGTAAACACGCGTTATTATAAGCTTTGAGGTAACTTGGGTACCGGAACTGACAGATTCCATCTGTAAGAGTGTAGCTCATATGCAGCTTTAGCGGCAAATGTCTTCCTTTTTTGGAGTGGCCTATAGATACTATGACGATGCTGATGTAAAAGTGCGGTTAATATATACATTACGTCTCTGGCCCATGGGTAGGCAGATACTATGGATCTCCTCTTTATACGATCTAAGCATGCCTCTCCCGCTTTCTTTATTCGCATTAGTCCCGACCTGGCCTTTCATTAATGCCTCTTCTACCTGATTTAATTATGTCTAGGTCTAGGTCATCCTATGCTAACAATACGAATAATATAATATACTTATGAAATAAATAGTAAAAAAGATATCTGGGTTTAACTCTTGCGTTAATTCAAAAGTCATATCAAAAGATTCAAGACAGTTTTAGTGGATATAAAAATAAACATCCTTTAAATCAATATTACCTTGCCGAATTACACGTAACAGCGATTCCAATCAAAAACATATCAAATCGTAAGTACTATCAGCCAATGTCAGCCAATATAATGTGCAACAAGTTTAATGGCCCCAAACTAGCTTAACTGGAGCAAGTGGTTACCTTATACGTTGGGAAAATAGGCTGCCCCGTCTGCATTAATTTTCGGTACACCCCATTCTATCCCCCCAGTATACCTCCCTCCTTTATTCTAGGAGCCGTATTCGACAGCCCAGGGGATATACTAAGGTCTTTAGCTAGTGGCTGGTTGGGACGTAATGAAAACTAGCTAAAGGTTAGTGGGTCGAAATTTGCAAGTCAGGAGCTTAAAGAGAAAGTATTGGACTACATTAACTTTATTGAAAAATAAAATGTTCTTGCATTGTTGTGTCGCGGATTCAATTTTATGGAAATAATTGTTAGACAATAGCGGGTGATACAACCACTTATATTTGATTAACTAATAATTGGGCCTATCATGGGCTTTTTGAAAGGCATATTGAAAATATGGTATGTCTTACATAACGCAGTCAATATGTTTAGGTTATCCAGAATGAGTGATACGCGTGAGCGGGTCTCAATCTCAGATTGCGGACAGTGGACAACTTGCGGCGTGCTTACGGATTGCGGACACCGCATTTTAGTAAGTCGCTAGCGCATCACTGACGCATGATAACTTGGAGACTGATATTGACGTAAAAACATCAGCCGCTAAAGGACGCATTCGTATGTTCATGTCCGAGTGGATGGAGATCTTGTGTGATGATAAACGGAAATAAACTCTTTCTTGCCAATGAGACATCAACAGATTGGCTGTAATAACCGCGGCGTATCGACTGAGTAGCATAGACCTCACCTTGTACCAGGGGTTGTAAGAGGGGACTAAGGAACGAGAACCGACAGATGGCTCTATATCCATCCGAAATAGCGCAGGTCAAATGCACAGGACGGGGATGGATAGCAGCATCCCCGCCGCGAAGGATGAGCACTAGGATTGCCTCCCCCTTTCTTGGGTAGGCCGAGGTTTGGTATAATGATGATGATATTGGTTTTAATAGTAATTCGTATGTAAAAAGATTTAGCAACTTGCAATAATTAGAAAATTATCTTATTTTGGAAAATAGAAATAAATTCAACAAAAATCTAGTTACGGCAGAGTAGAATAGGTCCCTACTGAAACATTTATCGTAAAAGGAAGCTGAGGTAGGTAGATAGGTGACAACAGATAGCAGTATATCTACGAACAAAGCAGCTTAAATGCTGATATGGCTTTAAAGATTACCAACGCGAAGCCACACTCTGCGATTGCCACCACGCCCACCAGCGCAGAATTTTACCCCTCATCAAATTTCTAGTAGTGAACGTTCTACGGCTGCTATGCCAATGATGATGATGTTGTTAATGATGAAAGATACATATCATCATTTTAGTTATTTGTAGTCTGTACACATAGGCCTTCCCAAGAAATGGGGATTTTTTCCACAATTGCTCTGGTGTTGGGAATCGCTAAGCACAGCTTTTGTGACGGAGATTTTGATGCCCATCCCCACACTCAGCATTTGAGCGACACTGTTTCGGATGGATATACCGCCACCTGTCTGTTCTGGTGCCACAGTGGTACAGTGGGAGGTACTATTCTACCACACATACATGAATTTATTATGAAAATGATATTTAAGTTCAAAAGTCGGGTTCTGATGGCATATTCAATTTACTATTGAAGAACATACGGGTGGGACAGTATCTTGATATTGGCCCTTTCTCAAGGGACAAAGGGTGTAGTGATGTTATAATAATATGCAAATCTGTAGCAAAGTGTGTGTATAGGAAAACAGGGCCTGGGCTCGATACGACGCTATTTTATGCGAGGCTTAGATAACAAAGGCTTGCGTTCAGAATTTAAGAGGAACCTGTAAACTGTTCTGTATATAGATAGATACTATTTTTCTATTAAGAACGTGATATAAATGACCGTCGGGCGGATCATTGGCGCGGGAGGTAGTGATCTTATCTTGTGCACCAAAGTTCATGGGTTTGAACCCCACCCTGGACATATGTGATGATATTTGTATTTGTTCTATATGTGTGCCTAATATGTATTTTAAATATTATATTGGTGGTTCCTCCGTTGTCTGATATTTGTAACAAAAACAGTTTAAGCAACTTATTTCAGAGTCCGGCTAATGAGATCATCTGTGAAACAAAAAGTAGACCCTTACATTTGGAAGAATAAAAAGCTTGATGAAGCACTAAGAGAGTTAATTTAGTTTCTTTATTTAATTTATCTACCAGTAAAATTTTTAAACGTTAACAAAAACAACTAATTGGTTTGATATTATTCTACATACTATATGCGACACTAAGATACCGTCATACGAAAAGCTACGTGCTTTATAAATATCAAAAAGCTTGCTTATGAAAATCTATACCAAGAATAAATTGTTTAGAATTACGTTTACAAATACAAAGCCAATTTGAAACTTACGTTTTAAAAAGTTCGTGAGTTTTGTATATAATAGGCAAGGTGCAATATTTAGAAACTTAAAAAAACTGGAAAATACTGCATAGAATAATATACTATTAATTTCTTAAAAACACAACCGATTCACTATATGCATGACTCAATCATCACTAAAACTGGAAGTAAACTACAAAATTCTGACATAATTTTTTTTCTCATTCCTCGAGCATCAATATTAAGAAATAAAATGAACATACATAAATGTTAATTTATGTATGTTACATAATTAATTTTAAAAGATAAATAATTAAATCGAAAATGAAGAGATGCCATTAGTCGTCCAAATAACATTTTACTTAATTTAAACTGTTCCTGACTTGACCGTGATCTTAATTCTATTATCAAACATACTGGCATTACAAGTAGTTATATGAAGGGACATAAAAATTGTACAAATTTATATAGTAAATTTATCGAGATGACGTTGCAGGCGATTTTCGGGCGTAGGACTTCGGGACTTTCGACTGTAACACCTGGTACAGGGGAATTTATTCAACTTTTTATTTACCCCACGGATTTTGACTTTTGTTAAATATTTCATTTTGACAAAACTATTTCGTTCGTTTCGTTATTTAAAATTTCGTTCAATGACTGTTCCAACATAAGCCAAGATTGCGCACGACCTTACAGTGTGAGTTTGCCTGTGGGATTACTTCGTGTTCGGCTAATACTTTACTGCCAAGCAATTACATTTTTTTCAATGTCAAATGAGAACATACAGAGTCGTGTTCAATCTTGGTATGCGTTTCTTAATCTTATACCCTTAACATAAAACACAGTTTGCAGTACAACTATATGGTTTAAAGTGTATTAAAGTGATTTAGATAATCTTTTAATTTTTGTAGCACTTTGAACATGGATAATACTAGTTTTTTTATTTCATTTATAGGAGAAATTAGGCAAGTAGGTACTAGTTCTTACTGTTTAAACACGCTTACGTCTTTTTTTTACAAACATAACGGATTTCACTTAACGCATATTGATAAACAAGATTATAAATATTCAAACTACGTTTAAATATCATCATCATACCAGCCATTAAAAGTCCACTGTTAAAGATAGGCCTCCCTAAGAAGCGTGTTGGCAATCGCAGAGCGAAACATTCGCGACGAGGAAGCTGCTGCCCATCTGCTGAACATTTTAGCTGACTTTTTTGCATGGATATACCGCCATCTGTCGGTTCTGGTACCTTAGTCGCCTCTTACGATACCTGGTACAGGTGGAGGGGGGTACTATTCTACTCTGCCTACCTTAAGGCTTAAATATATATTTTTTTAATTTAGAAATCGGAAAATCGTTTTATTACCGATAAGACTTTACTTTATTATACACCTTAAAAGCATTAGAATAATGATAATAATAAGTAAATATCTGTACAATTATCGGACTTGTCAGAAAAAAAATCAGATATTTAAGTCCGCTCATTTTATATTATTCTATTTTATTCGTGAAAACCTGTAATTGGCTAAATGTATCTTTAACTGTGTGTGTGTATATTTTATATTTTCATCAAATAACTAACAATAATAAAATATGCAACGTAATAATATAATTTCAACAATAGACGTCCTGTCTTAACTATATATGTTTATCTTTAAATAAATTTCTTGTATAAATTGAGATATAAACTATTCTATCACTCAATTTGGATCAAACTGTACACAGTGAACAGGAAATAATTAAAATCGATTCAGTAGTTTAGAAGTTCATCCCAGGCAAATATCGAGACTCAATTTTTTAATATATAAAATAGCTGTCCCGACAGTCACTGCCCTGTCTTGACTATACGACGAGTATATATGTTTTTGATGATAAAAATATAGCGACTAAAAATTTCAGATATAAACTATACTGTTCTTAAATTGGATTAAACTTTATACGGTAAACCAAAAACGTATGAAAACCGGTACTTTAAATGTTTATCCGGGACAATCAATGCGAACACTTTTATACTTAAATATAATAAAATGACATTTACTATATATATATAAATTGACATTTTATATATATATATATATATAAGACAACTTATATTATGTTTGTTTAGGAGTGCTTATATTAAGTTTTATAATATGTCGATAAAGGTAATATTTTGTCAATTTTGTAAAAATAAGAGGTGTTAAGTATGTTTAATTAACCCTTTAATTATTTATCAACTTTGAATATATAGAAATATTAATTTCTATTGGCAACAAAAGAAAGTATATTTTTGTAGAATTAGTAATACATCGTTCATCCGTGTGGTATCGATAGACTAAACTAGTACCTTCCAACACTTGATGTGTTGAAAGAAGCGACCAACTAGAACCTACAAGTGCCGGTATATACATCCGAAAATTTATATATACAGGGCGCAGATGGGCAGCACCATTCCCGTCGCGAAATCTGCGCCCTGCAGTTGTCTACACACCTGCCCAGCGCGACAATTACAGGCTAAATTATCTGGAGGCCTATGTCCAGCGGTGGACTTCTAATGTCTGTTATGATAATGATGATAATGACTTCGATTATACAATCTTTTACTCTTTCTATTCATCTTATTTAAAAGTAAAAAATATTTTAAAATATTACAAATTAATTTGTGATAATTAATTCCAACCTTATGTTGGGTGTATGTAATGTTTGAGCTCACTAAACACACAATTTTATAATCAGGATCTGATAATATAAGGTATATTTTACATTGTACATTAGCAGCGAATGGTAACGTCAGATTATTATTGCTCAAACGAACACGTGGAATTCAAATTTTGTATTCATATTGAATCGTGTAGACCTCATACAAAGGCCGTCTGTCATTGGTTCCTCACTCTCACTTATTATAGCGCTAAATAGCAATGCTCACATTACTGTGTTCCGGTTTGAAAGGCAAGAGAAGATCATCTGAAATTCCTGGTTAATGTGACATAATATCTTCCAGTCGCGTTGTCACACGCTATTAATATCCTTGTAATATTACGAGTGTCTATAGTATGCTTGTTGGTCGACCTGATGTAATTAAAATCAATAATTTCTCACTATCCATACTGATTTTGTTTTAGTTGCATTAAAAACTAAAAGTCCTTCAGAGGCTCTTCAGCACCGCCTTCTTCTTTGTCATAATGTGAAAGCGTGACGTAGAACAGTGTAATGATATTCTTATAGAAAAGGGACAGATAGCTTGTCCTATGGCGCCACGGGTTGTTTCGATCCCCATCCACGGCAAACATTTATATATCAATATTTGTCTTTGTTGTGTCCGGATAATTAATATTTATTTAAGTATTATATTTGAAGTTCCACTGTTGTCTAATATCCGTAAAACAAGTACTTTAAGCGACTTATCTTGGAATCAGGGCAAGGTAGGAGAATACTGAAAGTCATTTTAACAGCCAGACATAGAACAAACACAAATATTATATATAGTGACAGAACGAACAAATAACAAATATAAATGTTTGTCCTAAATGGGGATCGAACCCACGATCCCTGGCGCATAAAGTAGGATCACTAGCATCTCACCATCAGGCCCCTCAAAGTTTATGAAGAGTCACTGGCTCAAATGGCTTTAAGTTTGATGGCTTAATAACTTTCAGCCTTCCCAAGAAGCAAAAACACTAATATGTCGCGGTTAACAATACAAAAAACGGAAGTACTATAGTGGTTCTGTGATTGTTGAACATAAGAGAGTTGGATAAAATGTGGGCTATACTTTTATCCCCACATCGACCCTTATTGACATGAGGTGGACCTCACAAAAGATCTTCTGCATTGGTACCACGCCCTTACCTAATTCTAACGCCAAATAGCAGTGTTCGTAATGCTGTGTTTTGGTTTGAAGGGTGAGATAAGCAGTTAATTTACTGGGTTATGTGGCATAATATCCACAAGTCACAGGTTGGAAACGAGTTAGTGATATCCTTGTGATATAACGAGCATCTCTAGGCTGCAGTGATGCTTACTATCACGCGAACTGTATACTTGTTTGCCGTTCTAGTTAGTAAAGAAGATAAATAAATAAATTTCGGCTTTAACTTGCGAACATTTTTTTACGGTAACATTTTTGGGCTACTTGAATTAGGTATATTTGAGTCTGATTTCACTTCAAGGACATTTTATCGTTGTTTACTCTTGTTGTCATGGTTTCGGAAATACAACCTTAAAATACGTAGAAATATTTTACGATTATAGCAGTTAAGAAAAATTATTTCAGGCGGAATGACTTGTTTTTTCTTGTAAATTTTATCTTAAATCTAACTCAGCCCTTTTCTTTGTATAACAACTCTAAAGTAAGAAAATATCTGTAAATAATGAAAGCTCATAAACGTTTTCAGCTCTTTTTTTGGTTGTAAATAGTACAAAAATTAAATGACTAAAATATAATTACTCCTTTGGCAATGGGCAGTTGTGATGGCAAACGCTGAGAGTAATTTTACAATGCGGCTGCAGCTGCCCATCCACATACTGTTATATTTAATCTGGGCTGTTGAATAGATGTATAGCTGTTGGCTCAGGTACCTCAGCAATCTGTTACAAAACCCGGTATAGAAGAGGTTAAAATTCGTACCGCCATCTGCTTGCTCGGGTAAGTCAGTGTCCTGGTATAAAGATTCTATTCCACCGGTACCTCACGGCGGTATATATATAATATAATATATACTAAGTGAACATAGATAAACTAGTGGTCGCCCAGTGGTCAAAATTAAACCATAAATATAATTCTCACTACTAATGTGTAAACCACGGAAATGTATTAGATAATAAAACCAATAGATTATGACATCATAATTATGGATATATTTGACGCACTAGTATATATCTATCAGGCAGATAAAAGAGTAATCGCTAATATACTACTTAAATACATATATTTAACACCTAGACACAGAAAATTACAAACATCATCATTTAAATATTTATTCTGGGTGAGGATCGAACCCGCGACTTTTGACGCACATGATAGGGTTACCACCATCGGCGACTTCGGGCCCGTCTTTTACTATTTGCCTTATTAGTACATAGACTCTTTTTATTTGGACCATAAACTAAGAAGATATATTTTATTTGTAAATTTACACTTTAATTGATATCTAGAATAACAAAATTATTTTTAGCGAATCATGTATTAAAAAAGAACAGATATTTTTTTAATTTCAGTAGTTAATAAAAATAATATAGATACATATATATATATATATATAATCACTATAATAAACAATTTCTCCGAAGCTTCAGGCGGGACAAGTAGATATTTTTCTAGTAATATCATATTATTCAGTATAATAATAAATAATGTATTTAAACACCCAATCTACATGAACATTTGCGCAATTTTGTTGAAACAAAAGTTCTGAATCACATACTTTATTTTTTATTATTTTATGAAGTTTACGATCCGTTTGATGATAAACGTGGCCGCAGCCTATAGACGCTTGTGTCATCACAAAGATAACACTAGTGTGTCTTTGTGATGACACAAGTGTGAACAGTGAACCTTGTGAACTGATACAATGCCATTTACCCAGTAATTTCACTGCCTTTAATCGCAGTAATCGCACTGCGGTTTAAACGGTGAGACCCTTTAAGCCGTAAAGCGAACACTAATTTGTTGAGGTAGAGATAGATGAGAGTAATATACTAATGCTGACAACCTCTGTAAAAGGTCTACCTTGTTATGATTGTTTTTGTTGCAAACTATATATAAATATAGTTTACAACAAAAACCTGCGCTCTTTATTAGGTGTGGTAGATCAAACTTTTGGGTTACTGCCACAATAACTTTACAAGCCGAAGCAAAGCGAAGGCGGGCCGCACCACTCCATAAACGTAAACGCACTCTATTCAGGTAATATCAACCTGATAAACCACACAGCAAAATAACCTCTCGCTTTGTTTGCCTGCCTCCATAAACACAACGCGGATGTACACTACTATTGTCAAGTAAGTGTGAAATTGAAATTGTAGACCATATTTTATCATAATTACGTCCCATATTTACAATCGGTTCGCTTGAATATTCCTGTGTTTGAACTAAAGGTGTATTTAATATATAACTAACTAACAATGCAGTGCGGTTTTATCCGTGTTAAATTGTAGAACTGTCATACTAACTTAGCAAGGGTTATTTTCCAGGTTAAAGAGAAGTCTTTCTAAAATATAAATCCTTTTCATGATATATTACCTATATTTTCCTTCTTTAACGCCTTCACTACTCAAAATATTTTTTTTACAAGAATAACAAATATTTCCAAGCTCGTTCCGTTGCCAAAATCCATTCATTCAAGAATTTTACATGCATGATTTTGGTAAATTCCTGCTATCAAAAATCACCTCATTAATAACTTTTACAATCATTCATTGATTTATTAGACTAGATCTTCAAACAAACATACAGTCTGCGTGACTGTAAACGTCATCGCAGCCTATAGACGCTCGTATTATCATAACGATACCACTTTCACGTTGCCAACCTTGTGACTTGATGATTTCATGTCTGATTAAAAGAGTGCCAGAGGCAGTAATATCACTGCCTCTCTTACCCTTCATACCGGAACACAACAGATATGCAAATGCAGACGAGGTTTATTGCCTTTTGTATGAGGTCTTACTGCACAGCGCATAGTACTTTCATGCTTCCGCAATACTCAACGTTTTCTAAAAAGATCAGTAATTAAAAGAAAACGGACTTTGCACTCACTCGATCACGCCTTTTGAATACATAGGTTTGACTCATTTCATGACAGACCCAATGGTGTCTTGTGTCCTATATTGTGCTTCAAAGGTTAAAACACCTCCCAGATTTAAAATTTATATGATGAACATTAACTGTAAATATATATGAAATAGTATTATTTCATATATTTTGAGCATCCATATGCCAGAATTTTCGTTGCCCGATATTTTTGTTTACCATAAAATATGCGTACTCTTGTTTTCCCGTACAAATTGAGTTTATAGGATATGACGTATTTATAAAAATAAACGATGGGTATGATACATGAAATTATGAAAAACAATATAGTGTCTGTTAACCATTATAGCAGATTAAATTATGGTAAATGAAATTTCGACAAGTAGATGTAGTGATTTTTGAGTATTATATTTGTTATTCCTCAGTTGTCTATAACACAAGTGCTTTAAGCGACTCGATCTCGAAATCTGGTCAAAGTATATGATGTTGTTTGAGTTATATTCTACTTACATTTAACCTCATTATTTTAATATATAAGGAGTAAATACATCATCGTGGACTTCGCGTCCCATGGTGATTATCTCGTAATAACATTTCTTTTAACAAGAGACACTTTAGCATTTTATTATGAAAATCGAATCTGTAAAACTTACTTTATTGTAAAATTAAATTAACAACATCTCATATATTGACCTGACTCTATAGTAATTTGCTTAAAGCACTTGTGTCACAGACGCCAGACAATAGAGGAATCACAAATATACTACATAAAAACATATATTTTAACATCCAGACACTGAAAAAACACCAATATCATTATATAAATATTTACTCTGGGTGGGAATCGAACCCACCCCTGGTGCATAAGATAGAATGACCACCAACAGCGCCATCGGGCCCGTCTTTTAAAAAACTTTATAAATTACTCAAAGATGTACAAGATATACCAAAAGGATATCAACGCATATTAGCGTCTAGCAGCGTTCCGCGGTAATACTCGGGATAAGTTGTAGATCTTTCATACTGATTTTTTTACCCCCTTTACCCCTTTAGGTGATTACCCCTTACCTCTAGAGTAAATTTTCAAAAAATATTTCTTAGTGCTTTTCTACGTTATGAAAGGTACCCATGTTCAAATTTTCAGTTTCTTACCCTTATAGTTTAGGCCCTGCGTTAATCTCAGTCAGTCAGTCAGCTTATATATATATAAGCTCACTGACTGAATATATAAATTACCGTTATAATTGGGGTACGCTGGGTATGGTAGTCAATCGCAGAGCGTAGCTTTGCGTTGGGAATGCTGCTGCCCATTCCCGTCCTGTTACGATTGAGCTATGAGTACACTTCCGGTCCAACCTGTCAGTTCTGTTACCTTAATCGTCTTTTACGATACATGGTACAGATACAGTATGTAACGAAGTACTATTCCACTTATCCGGAACCCCACAGCAAGTTAATGAATAAATGCAGATAACACAGTTCAAAGATAAAAGGAATTTTCCTAGTTTGTCCATTGTAAGCGCGATACCACCCACCACACTACACCATAAAAGTTTAGCTCGACGATAAACAAATCCAGATGTTGCAAATCTGCATATTTAGTCGTAAAATTTCAGCTAGTACCGCATCTCACAATACATGCTACTGTTATTCATGAAGTGACTAATTCTTATGCACATACCTAATTACTCGGCTGCGAATTAAGGGTTAAGCTTGTACATATTCAGAGGGTTGGATTTTGTCGAGACTTTATTTTCGTGATGTTTTTATATCGCTGTTAAATGTAATGAAGGCTTTGAGATGATTCAATGCATAGTTGATTGCAAATTGATAATGTGGTATGATTCTTAAGAAACAAAATATATTCGTTTAATATCAAAACCTTATATGAGTGTGCATAATCTTTGATACGATAAAAAAGACTTATGCCCATCAAACATTTATTTTATAGAAGCGTATATACATTCTAGCCGTGGAGTACCGTCATAATACGTTGGTAACATGTATCGTAAGAAGCAACTAAAGTTTCGGAGTCGATAGACGGCGGTATATTCATCTAAAATCTCTCTGCGATCATCTACTCTTTGGGATTCCGACCAGGCTTGCCCTAATTACTATTAAATAATGTCCTTATTGTATTTTAGATGTGTAAAAATTAAATTAAATTAAGCCAATCTTGAGGACGATTTCTGCAAGGTGGCCGAAACATCGTACAAAAAATGTATAACCATAAATAAGGGATGGTTACGAAATACATCTAGATTTTTTTATTATTTAAAAAACAAATCAATACTTTTTTTGAGAAAAACTAATTAAATTTCAGCTATTAAATTTGTTACTTGTCTTTTTCTTTGTAACCGCAAAAACACGAACCAAAGACTTTTATGTTAAATCTCTTTGATGGATGACGAAACTTTTTCATCTGAAAGAACTATGCCACGTAGCAAATATCACTGAAAACGATTGTTTATTTGATCAAATGAGCACTCATTTATATAGAGAAGAATTCTTGAATTGAAGATAAACTGAAATATTTTAAAGATTATATTTCACTTCTATTCTAGAATTACAGACAGAGTTACGTTGGGTCTTGCTATATTCTATTGATTAAAAATAAACATTTTCTCATACTTATAGACTCGCGCGTTGGGTTTCGTTTATCATTAACTTTTTTGTGTATTCCGCCATGTAGGGCCACGTGGTAAAAGTTCTAGAACGGAGGCCCATGTCATATCTAGGACGTAGGGTGCTATTTATCATGAAAATTGATCACCGTAATAAAAAATAAGCCGTATATCTAAACAAATTGAGGCTTATCTCTTCATTTAACAATATTATTATATAAAATATTTAAATAAACAAATAAAGAGACAAGCACACTTTTGAATTATTTTTTTTTTATGAATTACCTACTTAGAGTAATTCAGCTTTAATATATAGTCATGGCTAAATATAAATTGAAATACAAGCAATCCTCTATCTGTCAAGTTTTTTAAAACTGTATACCGTAAGCAAAAATATGTTAAAATCGGTGAGTTTAAAAGTTCATAGCAAACAAACACAGTACCACGTAATTTGTATGGTATGAAGTTTTATATATAAAGTTTTTTTTTGTTTAACTAAGATTGAAATTAAAGAAACGATTAAAGTATTCAACACATGCATTCTCCCGTGTTTAACATATAGATGTCATACATGGTCACTAACAGAACAACAACATAGAAAAATTCAAGTATGCGAAAACGGGATGGAAAGAAGAGAAGCGTAATTCAAGTCAAAAGAATGGACAAGATCAGACTACTAAATATAAAGAGTAAAACAAAATTAAAAAATATACATGCCACCTACCAAGATGGACAGAGCATATGCGAAAAGAGAATAAAGTATGAGAACAGTAACGGAATGGTATCCAAGAGACAGCAAAAGGATTAAGGTAGACAATCTAAACGACGGGAAGACTATATTAAAAAGATAATTAATTGGTCCAAAACGGACACATACTGCAAGGGACAACATAAAATGGAAAGCTTTAGTAAAGGGCTTTGTCGAAGGAGAATCTGTAAAGGAAAAACCAATTATAAAAAGAGGTTAAATGTGAATTAATTGATAAAAACAATAATAAATAATAAATTCCTACAACATCTCATACATTGACCTGAGTCCGTGGTAAGTCGCTTAAAGCACTTGTGTTACGGACGCCAGACAACAGAGGAATCACAAATATACTACTTAAATACATATATTTTACACCCATACACAGAGCAAACACAAATATCATCATATAAATATTTGCTCTGGGTGGGAATCGAACCCACGACCCCTGGTGCACAAGACAGGATCACTACCATCTGCGCCATCGGGCCCGTCGTGTAATGTACATTAAGCTTTACAACAATAAAGGCTTATTTTATTTAATTTTCTTAATTGTTTTTTTTTGTTAACGTCGAACAAATGTTCCGCTCCATCAAACTTAATTCTTTCTTCGACACGGAGCTTATATTAAATGCAAGAATGGTTGATTGTTGTTATATGGTGTAAACACAACCGCTCATGCAATATGTATTATAAAGTCAAACATAAAGCAAGGTCCGTAATTAAAATTTCAATTCGTATGTACGTAGTACTTCATAAATACCTTAAACGATGAGAATTTTAAGTTATTTCATGTAAAGCTGAACTTTAAAATTTACTTAAGCTTAAACGTGAGACTAACTTTCACCGAATATTGTGGAGTTGAGAGAGATTTTGTAAGGTTATGTTTTAAGAGCACGTATAGCGTTTAGAATGTTTAAAATATCAGTTTTTAATATAACATTGAATATAGAATCCTGATAAACAGTATCCTTTGTTAAAATTGGCCTCCTTCAAGCGCATGTTTTTTCGCTAAATTCTAAGCCAAAATCAGAGCTTTAGAGGTAGAGCTTTCTCCAAGATATTTTCAAATTGATCAATCATCAGGGATTTTCAAAATTACCGATATATTTTCGTAGCAATCGTTCAACCCATCGTTGTTCTGTTGTATTTAGACTCCGCTATTCCGGATGGATACACCTTCCTTTATCTTTATCAGTCATTTTGGGTTTTCACCCTGAATTGCCATGCTGAGTAAGCTAGTACCCATGATATTTAATTTAGCTATGTTATTTTAGATGGGTCATCTGTCTGTTTCGGTGCCTCAGTCATCTTACAGAACTCATATAAAAAGTTTTTTATTTCCTGCCATGTGGTACCGACAGAGTAGCATTGTGCATCCCCCAGTGTCGTGAGGTGTCTTCGTAAAAGGCTACTCAGGTACCAGAACCGACAAATGACGGTATATCTATCCCCACACGACAAGTATGGGCAACAGCATCCCCGTCGCGAAGCTGCGCTCTGCGATTCCTCCTTTCTTGGAGAGGCCTATGTCCAATAGTGGACACCCAATAGCTGATATGATTATGACCTTTTGAATAACTTTTAATAAAGTCTCTAAAAATGGTCAGTTATATTTAAAAACGGCGAAACATCATTTAAAAGTTCTTTAGACAAACTTTCGCAGTATAACGAAAAAATAAAGGAAAATAAGCCTGTATTTTGACCCCATTATAGTTTTTGCTGTAAAACCTATGAAACAAACGAATTATCTACCGTTCATTTATTTTCGGTGAAATCAAAAATATACCTAATAAATAAATAATTTTTAAGTGTATATTATTATAACCTAATAAAAGTTTCTTATCGCCCCGTTCTGAATTAACAAAATATATATAATAACTTCATAAACCCACCCAGAAATAACTTTATTTAAGACCCAATTCCGTAAAATATATATCTAATATGTTGCCAGTGTACCGATATAGCAAACATAATTTAATTACTGAATTTCGCACACCCGAAACCTGGAATTGTAATGGAAATACGGCTCCGACGGTGACATCTATAAACAAGTTACTGATATGACCCCGTTCGCTGGTATTTGCCCACTATTTTGTAGGTCCAGCAATATATCTAACTATATCCACCCCTATAATACATTGGGAATAAGCTGTGGAGTACTGATGGAATTGAATAGTACTTCCCACTGTTGCAGGGGTCGTAAGAAGTGACTAAAGTCTCATAACCGTCAGTTGGTTTGACCGTTGTATTCATCCGAAACAGCTCAAGTTAAATACATTCTCGGCGCGAAGCTGTGCTCTGCGATTGCTTCCAAACCTGCTCGGTGCGGTATTTAACGGCAAAAATCCCCCTATTTTTGTTAGGCCTAGGCCCAACAGTTCACTTTCTATGGCTGATATTAAGATGGAAACATTGTAGTCATACATTGTCTTATTGTTACATATTTTTACCAATTAGCACTAATTCAAACGATTAATAAAGCTCTAACTATCTTCATTGATACATTACACTTCTGCTACGTGCCTGTCAGTCGCAACATTACTGGGAGAAAAAGGCCGCTCATTAATGAGCGAGCCTGCGCACTTCCCGCACCTCGCGCGTAAAGCTCGCGGGATCACTCAAGAGCTTCTCTAAGGCACAAATGCGGTACGCGCGCGAACTTTGCACACATCAAACGGTGAAGTCATCCAAATTTTCTTCTAATAAATCCTATCATGTCTAGGCGACGATTATGCAACTAGCGACTGTTGGGGTGGTGCACGCGTTGAATGCGTACCAAGCCGAGGCTAAGAAAAAATTAATTAACTCTATTATTTCATTGTATTGGCAGATTCTTCATTATTTATATGGCCACCCGCGACTTAGTCTGCGAGGGCTTTATCGCATTCATAATGAACACATGTTATTCTGAGAAAAAAATTACGGTCCATGACTTTTTAACTGTGCAAAAAGACGTGCCAATTGCATTGAGAAAAATATATAGCCAAATCTAAAGCACAAGAACTCGTTTACGGGTAAAAAATTTGCTTATGTGTTTTTCTAGGCAATCTATTGTCTGTGCCAATCTTCATCATGATAGTTAGTAGTAGTTTAGTTCTTTCGATGTGAATAATTAATAAAAATATATTTATACTAAAGAAATTAGACATTTATAATACATATTAATAAGAATTTGTAATTTTAGTAAGGATACAAGAGAATAAGGATATTGTGTTCAACAAAGTTCAATAAACAGGAAATCAAAATTCTTGCTGAAATTTAGCCTCATTAAACGTTATATAACATGTAAAAAATTTAAAATAGTGCCAACATTTTAAAATGATTTGTATTTATTATCATCGTCATACACACAAAAATACTTGTTATTTTAAAATTATTCGTACTGGTCGAGTTAAAATGTACGTTCCGATAGTATCTTTCAAAAGTCAAGGAGTGGGCTCGAATTGCAGATTTTCAGTTGGCAACCTACCAACAGAAAGCTTGGTTTCTACCCACCAACCACTAATCCAGATTATTCATACAAATAAAATTTAAATTTCGCGAATGTTACACTGCATATAAAACTGCAAGCTCTTTAGCTATACCACGAAAGCAAATACATACTATTTTAAGATTCCTTACCTTTCTAAAAGAAAAGTACGGTACTGTGTATTTGTTTGCATGGAGGTATCAAGTTGGAATTATTATTCAATATTTGTTAGCTGCCGCCTGAAAAAAGATCAAGTTTCTAACTTCTATTAACGCAATCCAAAGGTACAAACATTTGAGTGTCATTTCCAACTTTCCCATAGGGAATCAGAACCTATAGGCCCCCATAAACTTAGACTCATGAACTTTGGCAAGTATCACAAATCATTGATTTGTTGATTCCACATAAAAATAAAAACATTTTTGATATTCCTCATCATTATTGTAGCTGCAGAACGCCTACGTGCTAGGCGCAGGACTTCCTGAGAAAGGGGGAATTTTATCAAAGATCGTTGAGCTGTGATTATAGCAATCACAGCGCTATATGGTAGAAATGTTGCAGTTCATCCCCGCACTGTTGCATTTGCGCTACGCTTTTTATAATAATAGTTTCAGGATTTTGCCTAACAATTGTCACGCTGGGCAGGAGTAGTGATGGAGCAAAACTGAAAGATGAAGAACCGGAAGATGGTGGTACATCACCACCATCTTCCGGTTCTGGTATAGTCACCTCTTAGAAAATTTGATGCAGAGAAACGTACTATTCTATTAAAAAAATTAACAGCCACTATTTACATACTATTATGTACGAAACTCGTTTAACATGAAACATCTCGCATTTGATCAGCTTGTTCTTTTTAATTAACAAAATATACTGTGTTTGTATTTTCAACTTAATTTTACATAGTAATGCTTGCTTGCTCTAGTAGATGCTTGGCGTTAACTTTCTTCTCATGTGAACTAATTTTCTATATAAAACATGACGTCATTTTACAAACAATTACTAATTTATTTTAAACTAGCTGTGCCCGCGACTTCGTCCGCGTGGAATAGTTTTTTTTCGGTACCATACCTATTTACTTCAAATTATATAAACTTTGAATGTCACGTTTATTTATATCGAATCAATGGCCTGAAAAATAAGTTTTAAGTTTCTAGCTCTAAAAATAGCGATCCATGCAAACAACTTTTCATCCCCCCTTGCAACCCCTTACAACCCTTATTTTGAGTTCAAAAATAGCCTATGTCCTTTCTTAAGGTCTAAAGATTGTCTATGCCAGATTTCATCAAAATCGGTTGAGAGGTTTAACCGGGAAAGCGTAACAGACAGACAGACAGACAGACAGACAGACAGACAGACAGACAGACAGA
>JACJUM010001610.1:15515907-15583119 GCA_020976665.1 Heortia vitessoides | reverse complement strand
AGACAGACAGACAGACAGACAGACAGACAGACAGACAGACAGACAGAGTTACTTTCGCATTTATAATATTAGTAGGGATAAACGAAATGAATAATCCTTCGAATCCGGTAATCGATGGATTCTTCATTAAGTTGATTTATAGTCAATTATCACAGCGGCCAAAGTGATGTTTTCCAAAACACATTTAAAAAAAACCGAAGTTTAGTTGTATGACTTTTGTTTAAATAGAAAATTGATTGTTCATTTTGTATTTTGTATAAATTACAGGATATAAATTAATATTGTATATACGATGTATGTACTTTTCTTCGAACACTTTTTACGCAAGGGGAGGTTACTTTTAGAAAGGCTATGTGTTTAGATATACGAATATTATAATGCCATAATGTAAGATTATTATATGTATATTATGTAATTAAACCAGTTAAAATAATAATAAGATTAAAATAATAAATAAAAAGTGAGTAACGACAAAACATTCCATAGAATTAAAATATTTGGGAAACAATATTACTATCAGCTATTAGATCATTAAATCTAGCTAATAACTACACTCATTTGAAAAAAAGAACGGGCACCTAAGCAATGAACCATTTCAAATGTTACTATTAGTTTGTTTGATAATTATAGGTAGTTTTACTTTTACAATTTTGTAAAGTTCTGAAGTTCAATAGTAGTGTATGCTCGCTAGTAATGCATATGTTCGTGAAGTAAAAGGGAACAATTTTTTTTATGTTTTTTCTTTAATAATATAAAAGCAGACAAATGTTTAGTAACGAGTGTGACTCCCTCTAGCTGAAAACACAGTTTGAATTCGTCTGGGTATGCTATCGAGGATATCCCGGATACTTGCTCGCGGAATACGTTCCCACTCCGCGGTAATCACATTATTCAGCTCTCTGATGGTCTGCGGAGCCGGTTGTACTGATCTCACGCGTCGTTTCAGAACGTCCCAGACATGCTCTATAGGCTTGAGGTCGGGACTTCGAGCTAGCCAATCCAAACGACGAATGCCAACCTCTTGCACATACGCTTCCACATCGCCATTGTTGCGAGCGTTGTCGTCCATAAAAATTGAGTCTTCGCTTAAAGCGGCCAATGCGGGTTGTGCATGAGGGATTAGAACTTCCGTTATGTATCGATGTCGAGTCAGTGAGCCGTTTTCAATGACGACTAACTCTGTATTATAAATTGAATTTATTCCTGTCCAAAACATTACAGAGCCCCCACCATAAGGTGTGATTTCTTAAAACAAGCCTCTGCAAAGCGTTCTCCTCGTCTTCGTAGCTCTCGCCGACGTCAATCTTCACCGAACAGAAATATCCTGGCTTCATCGGAGAACAATACCCTATTCCAATCTTCTTAAGTCCATGACTCACAATTTCGAGCAAACCTAAGCCTGGCAACTCTGTGCTTACGGAGTAACGTAAGGGCCGCGGGCCGGGCGATGACTGCGTATATTGGCAGCGAGAAACCTCCTCCTGACCGTCCACAGACTAATACTTCTTCGAGGTTGTTTTTAAGGTCTACATACGAAGACTTGCGATTTCTCAATGCGCGACTCACAAGAAAACGATCATCCCGTGTTTGGGTACATGGTTTTCTTCCAGAACCAGGCCTTCTCTCGACGGAACCGTTGTCTAGATACCGCTGCCAGGTCCTTTGAACCCTCGAGCGACTCACACTTAGCCTCTGAGCCACGAAGCATTGGCTGCAACCCTCTTCGAGCAACGCAATAATTTTGGTAGCTTTTACCATTTTCTCTAACATTATTGAGACAGCTAAACAGCACTAAATGAAGCTTAGACAATTAAGAATACGAAATAAATTCATAAAAATTGACTAAAAGTTATGAAAACTGATATTATCTTTTGGAACTTCGCACCAAAAATGTAGGATAAAAAGTGGTTTTCAGTAAATACAAGCTTAAAATGAAAATTTGAATTTAAAACGTACTGTTTTAAACACCTCGGCATTTTTAAAACCAGCCAGTAACATGTACAAATAATTGAAATTATTATGGTACCGTATTTTTTTTAAGAAGAATTAAAATCAAAAACGCCCGATTTTTGCAAATGAGTGTATATTCTACAAAAATGAGATATTTATATATCTTAATATAGATACTGGTAATAATATTTTGACATTTCTTTGGAGAAATATCTTTGGAAAAATCTTACCGTTAAGTACCTTTATGAAGTTGTATTTAAATTCAAAGGTTTATAATAAAAATACAGAATAACTCCAGCTAGACGTGACTCAGGAGTCAAGTGTACCAGGGTACAATTTGCAACCACAAATATTATTGTGTAAGTTCTAGTCTAAAAATATCCGGATGGAAACGAAGCGTCTGTTGAATTCTGAGCGGGTGTGAAGAGTACGCCGCGACAGCGAACAATCAGCATTGATTGGATACTCCACAGCGCTTGTCGAGCGATTCCTTTCTGTGAAGTCTGAGACTGAGCGCAAAAATGTATACATAAGTTACAATAGTTGTGCACAACATTAAATGTTCCAACGTGCTGAATAGTTTCACTCTGTTATAGCTTACTCAGGAAAAGGGTACCTGACTTTCTCTACCGCTCAACAAAGGCTCAAAACCTACCACAAAAGTTACAAATGGCCATTAATACAAAAAAAAACTTATTTTTCATTTAACTTTTACATTTTTACGTCGTTATACGACGCTACATTGTTTTATTACATTGGTTCTTTTAATATTCATTCACACGATACTTCATACGTTGACTTGACTTCATGATTAAAACACTTGTGTTACAGAGATCAGTCAATAGAGCAACCACAAATATAATACTTAAATATGTTTTGACACCCAGACACAGAACAAACACAAATAATCATCTTATAAATGTATCTCAGTCAGGATCGAAACCACAAGCCTTGACACAAAACATAAGAACATCAAATACGTTATCGGGCCCGTCAATTGTTTATAATAGATTTTCAATTTTGTTCAATCATAGAGCAGCTGCATAGGATCTACTGCACAATAAAACAATGTTTGGAAAAGAAAGAGTACTGTTCGGTAGCTTTTATTGATGTACAACAAGCCTTTGATCTAGTATGGCATACAGGCCTTCTCTGCAAAACTTAAATGTACCTTTTACACTCTTACTATTTATTCCCTGCTAGAATCTTATCTAAGCGACAGAAAGTTTCAAGTCAAGCTCCGTGATGGAAGACCATCTTTCTTTGGAATCAAAGCTGGAGTACCACGGGGCTCTGTACTTAGTTCGGTTCTTTACAACCTGTGATGTACTCGAGTCACCCGAAACGATTGTAGTTACCTTTGCAGATGATGCGAACTTCTTTAGCTGTAACAGTAACCCAATTGTTGCCCGTAGCCTATTTCAAACTCAACTTAATGCCATCAATGATTGGCTGACCAAATCACGGATAAAAGCAAGCGCTGCAAAGTCTTACCACATCATATTTACTCTAAGGCGCAAAACATGTCCTCCTATCAATCTCGGCTCTGATGTGTGGCTCAGTCAAATTGTGTTAATACCTCCTACCTAGACCGTAGGATGACATGGAAATACCACATAAAAACAACGCGATGAGATTAACTTTAGATTTAAAAATGTTACTTCTCGGTAGACAGTATCCCTGTCCAATAAAGTGAGGGTCTATTGTTTCATAATAAAACCAATTGGGGCATACGCAATCCAGCTGTGGTTATCAGGCAGTAAATCAAACATTATGTGCCTCCTTAGAACTCAAAATAAATTCTTAAGAATAGTCTCATCGTAGCCCTGGTATACTCGTAATTCCGTAATTCACGATTCGCGAAATAGCAATCATCCTAGAAGAAGTAAAATGCTACTCGACAAAGTATAGGAACCACTTGACATCTCATCTAAATCCGCTTTTATTAGTGAACTTAAGAGAGCCAACGTGCTTACTTGTTAGGAGGAGTAGGAGCAGAGGATTCATCTTTTCAATTTTCAGACTCTTGCAATAAACCTGATTTAGTCTCCACAACTGATTGCAGGAGAAGTGAGAAAAAAATAGAATCCTATTTTCAAAATATCTATATACAGTCATGTGTATTTAGACAGTTATCTGTATATTTGATATTCTGTATACCAAAGTAAATCAATATCCAACAGTTGTTTATTCCTTACGTATCGCTATCGTAACGAAGAATGTGTTCGATACTAGCAAATAATCAACACCGATTCGATATTCTATCAAGTATTGTGCAATATTTTTACATATTTGACTTTGATGTGGGTGCTATGTCAGTTAAATCACGGTTACGGTATTTCTGTCAATATGCAAGAAGTTATGCTGTTATCGCTTCCCGTATTCAATATGCATTTCTTTTTGATATAATGTGGATCAATTATTAATACAACGTTAAATAAGTTGTATGCTTAGAATTACTCATGTTTGCTGTAGTATATTCCTTGCTTTGTTTGATGTATTACTCGAGTTATAGAAAACTTATTTACAAAAAAATATCCCACAATATCACATACCTGATTCAGTGATAAATTGATTAAAGTACTTGTATAACAGACATCAGACAACAGAGAAATCACAAAGATACTACTTACAGATATTTATATAACACCCAGACACAGAAAAAACATAAATAACATCATATACATATTGGTCCTGGATGGGGATCAAACCCACGACCCTTAGCGCTTAATACAGGATCACTACCATCTGCGCCGTCGGGGCATCGTGCTAAAAAGATAAAATACAACATATATCAGTACAGTTACCTCTGAATACTAATAAATAATGATAGAATATAGTGTGATTTAATTTAATGAAATAAAAATCAGACATTATAAAACTTACACTGTAAGATGATATCATACAAAGATGAATTGCATGGTACCGCACACTCACTTATACGTCTTTGAGAAATATTTGTATTGCTGTGTTTTGGTTTGAAAAGTGAGAAAATCAGTGAAATTACTGGGTCATTGTCATCATTATAATATCAGTCATTGAAAGACCACGGCATATTTAATGAGCTGGGCAAGCGAGTTTGCAATCGCTGCAGGGATTCGCGACAGGGACCTTCGTGACAGGGACGCTGCTGCTTATCCCACCTGTGTCGGGTTTAAGCTACGCTAATTCGGATGGATATACCGCCATCTGTCGGTATGGTACCTTAGTGATATAGAGGTACTATACTGCTCTGCGATATTGCATGGCAAGATTTGGTTTGGAGAGTATCTATATGATTATTTCATATGCATAGTTTAAGGTAAGGAAAACAAGCTAATACAGGTGTAGGAGGTCAAGTAGTGAGCTAAAAGACATTTTCTAATTAAAAAATGGCAATATGGATAGGTCGGACCCTTATAATTAGACCTTCCCTAAGCCGTCTCTTCTAAAAAAGTTATACCTACCAAGTTCTTAGCTCACGTGTAATGATACACCTTGATTATACCAACGTAAGACTAAACTTTGAGAACAAGTCTGTCAGTTCGGAGTTCTATCAAAGTTGATAAGTAACGTTGTCACATGGAGCTACAAAGGCACTTGTTTGAGGCTAGATTTTGTACCCACGTTCGTATTTGTAATACGATAATATATACGTTTTCGGGATTAATATCTTTTATTATTTAAAATAACATAAGAACTAGGTAACTTTGTGGAATCAAGTATTGGAGGTTGTTAAAAATTTTGTACCGAATACAAAAATTCTACTGAATATCTTTTATTTAAATATCCATGTCCATCCATTTAAATATAGTACTTATATGTAACATGAGGTAACGGCAGAGTACAATTTTACCTCTCCTTGTACCAGGTGTCGTAAGAGGCGATTGAGATACCAGAATCAACAGATGATGGTGGTGATGAGATGGATACTGTTTTGAATGGATACACCATCCATTCGAAACAGTGCAGTTTAAACGCACAGAGAGGGGTTGGGTATCATTATCCCCATCGGGAAAGCATTGCTCTGCGATTGCTAACACGCTTGTCAAAATTCCACCTTACTTATGGGAGGCCAATGTCCAGTTGCATAAAAAATAGCGTTACTATTTTCTATTGTACTTCTAACTAAAACTAATCGAAACTAATAAATATAAATTGTATTTCGATGTGCAATTGAAAAGCATAAATTTATTTTTTTATTTATTTATTTAACTTTATTGCACAAAATGCCAGATGCCAGATGGCATTATCCCCCAGTCAACCATTACACAAAACTGAAAAAAAAAATATATATATATATATATATATAGTGGTGCAGGCAATATATATACAAAATAAATAAACGTGGCACACATATATAAATGTGGCTTAAGCATTTATTATCTATTTGAAATGGAAGTGAGCTTAGCACTTAGTATGCGAAACCGATGACCGATAAAGCTGTAACGTTATGGAGTGAAAACTACGTTCCAGAAAGCGCAGATTAGGATGTCCACCCTCATGGACAGACGATCTAACTAAAACTGCTGGATCACGCTGGACGCTAGCCGCATATAACCGGTCCTATTGGAAAACACTTGGAGAAGCCTATGTCCAGCAGTAAACTTCCTAAGGCTAAAGTGATGACGATGAAGATGATTATGACGGAATCAAATTTCTTAAATACATTTGATTCCCATAAGATATTTATTATAGCATTTTCTAGGTCAGGTAGCCGTTCTAAAATATAAATCCCTTCCTTTACAAGGTGGAGAGATGATCTGACCAAAACTGTAGGACGCAGGCCGCATACTTAAGGAAATTTCAGTATTCATACCTATATCAAAATCGTTACAAACGATCTAGTCTCGAAGTCTATCTATAAGTAGATTCTCATCACTATATTCATCTTCTCCAGCCAAGTGCTCACAACCTATAGCCCATTTATTTCGAGTACTATTGAAAATGTCAGATATTAAAATTTTCTAACCATCTCCAACCATTAAAACGCTTTTGGAATCGCTCCAAATTGACTACACTCTTAACTACAAAAGTGCTTTAATGGACGTCAAAAAATTGCAGACACTAAATATTTTAAAGTGAAAATATAAACGTCTGAGTGTCTACGGAACCAATGACATACAACTTAATTGTGATTCTACGACGGTGTCTACTTAATATTATTAACAGGAATATTTCAGAGAAATTTTGTGTGTGTCTTCATATAGCTGAGTATATTGTTTATTATCTACTAGCTTATAGCCGCGGTTTTGCCTGCATGAATTTCTTGTAGAAATAGTAATAATAATAATAACCAGACAATAAACAACAGTTTCTTATAATCTATGGAAGGCTGGAGCCTAAACTAGGCTCTCTCAACGTATAGTAACAATATCATGAGATGTAATTAATAATTAACAATTTATTACTACCAGTTTTATTGTATTTACGTACTCTTTAGATTCTATATACGCATTCTTGTAAAAACTCACGATTCAGTTGAGAAAATAAAGCATGCAGAGATAACAAACTCACTTTAACATTGTTAATATAAAAAAATTGGTATCGAGTTGGGATATGCTGATTAGAAAGACTGATTGAATGAGCGCGAGCCCAGCGTAGTCTAATTAAGGTCATGCCTTAAAAAAATGCTCTTTAAAATTTCTTCACGGGCCCGGTGGTGCATTTGGTTGTAGTCGTATTTCAGAAACAAAATGTTTATTATTGAATTGGGCCCAAACATGGTAACCAGCAAGGTATTTAAGCCGATATATCCAACCAAAACAATATAGCATGAATGTACGGCGCAGGAATGGGCAGCAGCTTTCCCCTCGCGACATTACGCCTATGTGATTTATGTGATTATTAGCAGCAATTATTAACATATATTTCCCCTTTCTTGAGGAGGCCTATGTTTACTAGTGGACGGCCTACGATTGATATGATCATATGTCAAGGTTCGCTGCTCACAGCTAGCAAACATTTACGTGTTCTATATGTAATTATTATATTCGTAATACTTCTATTGTCTGATATCCGTAACACAAGTGCATTGAGATACTTACCTTGGTTGAGATACTTACCTCAGGTTGAGAAGCGTGAATCACGATCTATTGTTAGTGACCTTATGGCGCAGATAGTAGTACTCCTATTTTAAGCGCTAAAGGTCGTGGGTTCGATCCCTAACCAATATTTAGTTGAAGAATAATTGTATTCTCTTATTGTGATTTCCGTTACTTATCTAGGAGTTAGGCAACGTAAGATTTGTCGTTTGAGTTTGGTATTTATTATTATGAGTTTCATCACAATTTTTCACAAATATCAAATGTTAATATTGTTAGTGAATAAAATACCTGAAAGTTGAGGATAAAATCCCGGGAAAATCCTTCTAGTCTAAATTCTAGATCGGCAGCAAGTTTTGTATTTCCAATATTCAGCTTGTTAACAAAGTAACTTATACATAGGGAGATACAACTTATTTGTTCAGTCGGGTCTCGGCGCTAGAAGGATACGTCGGAATCCGAACTTTATAGTCAATGTTCCCGTTACCATGGCAAATGAAACTTAAGAATGTGATGCCTTATTTACACGAATTAGATTACTCATCTTCAAATTCCGGATACGATTGCTTAGAATTTATGTTACAAGTATACAATAACGCACACAAGAGATCTTGTGGTAAGGCAGTTATTAGTAGTTAACACGTACGGTTACATATACGGCAGATAGTGTGGGCGCTTTCTGAGAAACGATATATCGCCAACAAATCCGTTGTCAGTAGCTAGTATATTATCTATCACAAGTACCCGCAGAATAGAATAGTACCTTCCCCTGTACCAGGTATCAGGTACCGACAGATGGCGGTATATACATCCGGAACAGTGCAGCTGTTGCAGATGTATATACCGCTTAGAATTGGCAGTAGCATCCAAAGCGAAAGGGATGCTCTGCGAGTACCAACACGCTAACCCAGCGTGGCAATTATGGGCAAAATTTTCTCTTTTTTAAGGAGATCTATGTCCAGCAGTGAATTTAAAATTGCTTCAAAATATTGTCTCTTTTAACGATTCGGTTTAGAAAAAGTACATCCATCAATCTCTTATTATATTATCTACATCCTAATTTACTTTTTGCAATTTCTTAAACTCTTTTCACCCTCTTCATCATATCAGCCATTGAAAGTACACTGTTTGACATAGGCCTCTTCAAAAATGGGGGAACATCCCATAATAACAGCGCTGAGCAAGCGAGTTGGTAATTGCATAGTGTAGCTTTCCTGACAGAGATGCCGATGCCCACCCGCGCCCTATAATAATAATAATAATAATAATAATAATAATAATAATAATAATAATAATAATAATAATAATAATAATAATAATAATAATAATAATAATAATAATAATAATAATAATAATAATAATAATAATAATAATAATAATAATAATAATAATAAATTCCCACAACATCTCATACATTGACCTGACTCCGTGGTAAGTCGCTTAAAGCACTTGTGTTACGAATGCCAGACAACAGAGGAATCACAAATATACTACTTAAATACATATATTTTACACCCATACACAGAGCAAACACAAATATCATCATATAAATATTTGCTCTGAGTGGGAATCGAACCCACGACCCCTGGTGCACAAGACAGGATCACTACCATCTGCGCCATCGGGCCCGTCATGTAACGTCTATGCATTTGAGTTACACTGTTTTGGATGGATATACCGTTATCTGTCGGTTCTGGTACCTTAGTCGCCTCTTACGATACCTTGTACAGAGAGCGGTGCTATCCACTCTCCCGGATCTTCACGGCTAGTACTCGCTGTACTCGCGACTAACATTGTTGACAACAAATCCGTTGTCAATTATTGTATCTAGTATATTGCCTGTCATAAGTACGGGCAGAGTATAATAGTACCTACCCCTGTACCCGGTGTCGTAAGAGGTGACTGTGGTACTGGAACCGACAGATGGCGGTATATTCATCCGAAAAAGTGCAGCTCAAATGCACAGAATAGGAATGAGAAGCAGCATCCCCGTCGTGAAAACTGCGCTCTGAGCTTGCCAACGCGCTTGCCCAACGCGGGTATTATGGGTAACATTCCCCCTTCCTTGAGAATTCCTACGTCCAGCAGTGGACTTTCAATGGCTAGTATGAAGATAGTGACAGCAATTGAATAATAAAAATGCACGCAAACAAAGACGTGGATCGTCGCGAATAATTAAATGTATATATAAATGTACAGTCACCATTTCCCCCAACAGCCGTGATATGTCACAGAAGTTTGCGTTCAGCGAGGATAAAGTATGGTTTAGCTTGGTAACTTTTGAATAGTGTCACGCGTCACTGCTCTGTCTGCACTGTTCAGTTACTAGGGTTGGCATTTGAAGTCCATTACACTGATGATGAAGAAGATATGTGAGATTTTCCAATAAAATTCCAAGTATGTTAAAAACCTTGCTTCAAATTAAAAAGAATACCCACAACCACTCCATACATTGACCTGATTCCGTGATAAGTCGCCTAAAGCATTTATGTTACGGACATCTGACAACAGAGGAATCACAAATATAGTATTTAAATACATATATTTAACATCCAGACACAGAAAAAACATAAATATCATTATGAAAAAATTTATCGTGGGTGGGCATCGAATCCACGACCTTAGGCCAACGGGTCATTTTAAGCTATAGCTATTTTTAAAAAAGAATCTTCAAAGTTTACGATTCACTACTAATTTTACTTGCAGGTTCCTTTCTGGTATATTGCGTAATCTTCTTGTAGTAAAATTATCTGTGTTATATGACTTTTATGATGTCTCGGGTCATCGGGGTCATCTGTATTACTGTAATTATGCTTATAAACAGTTCCTTATTAGAAACACTAATGTTATTATTATTTTATTGGCGATTCAAAAGTGCTTGTAATAGGCCTACTTGAATAAAGTCTGTTTGAATTTGGAGATGTAAAGGTTAACTGAGACATTGAAAGAGGTAGCATTAATACTTAATGCAAGAACTTGTTTAAACCCTTCAAAGAAAGTGTAATATTTGGAAACCATTTTGTTACTTGTTACCTTTGTGGTACTTGTAGAGGAGGTAGAGGAGATTGGTAAAAGGAGGTCTCCACCAAATTTTGTTAAATATGTCTGAGATATCCAGTACTAGCCTGACAGATGGTGGTATATCAAAACTGGTTTTAGCTGCTTTGATTCACACGATGTCTGATACATTGACCTGACTTCGAAGTAGCTTAAAGCATTTGTGTTGTGCGTGCTTAAAGCTGAGGAGGTCGATAGGGGGTGATTGAAGAGACACATAGGTCAATAGCAGGTTGACAATTAGATTGATTTGATAATGATGATCTGCAGCATCCTCGTCGTGAAAGCTGCGCTCTGCGATTGCCAACACGCTTGCCCGGAACAGCCATTATGGGCATAAATCTGCTTCTTTTAAGGAGGTATATGTCAGCAGTGGACTTCCAATGGCTAATATGATGATGAAGAATTTCACTGTTAAAAAAAATACATAGAACTAAATAAGGATGGCTAAGAAGGCGATATTAGTGAACTTTAAATGTATTTTATTTGTGATTTCAGATAAGTTATAACTTTATTAGAGAAGTGAAATGATGAATGTGACAATAAAATATTAATTTTGTTTTTTTAGAGAAACCATTTGTGTTTCACTTCGAAAATTCTTTGTACTTTGAAGTAGACTAAAGAAAACTTTGGGGCCTACGATGAGGTTGACTAGAGGAAAGAGCATCTGTACCTCACTTTCACCTATTTTTACCAACAAACAGCAGAGTTCGTTTGTTCCGGTTTGAAGGAAAAGGCAGTGAAATAACTGGGTAATGTGACTTTATATATTCAAATCACAAGGCATCGTAGTAGTAATATTCTTGTGATCTTGCGAGCATCTATAGGCTGCAGTTACAGTATATTATCACGCGGACTGTATGTATGTCAACCCGGCATAATAAAAAAAGTCATTAATATTATCCTAATAGACATTTAAAAAGATACTTTTGGGTGCCCTTACAGTAAGATAGTTGTATACTTGTGGGGGAGGAAACGTCACATTTGCCATGGCAAGTTGCAACATCTATTATGGACAGCTTAGAGCGCGCTGTTTGCTTGTTTGAAGTTGTTTCTAAACTTGCTTGCGTCGTCATTGAATGGATTCAATGAATATTATGTGTATCGTTTAAGAAGTGTTCTATTCTTTTGCATAATTCGGTTAGTTTAAATGTAGGGTACTTCTTATTAGTTCTCTCTATTATCACGTATTATACAAGTGACTTCTGGTGTGTTAATGTAATTATTCAGTAAAAAATATTATTATTGTGAAATCTTTGTATACAACACTTGCAGTGACCGTGACTTCGTCCGCGTGGAATAGTGTCCGGGCCTTTAACAATAAATGGACTATTCAACACTAAAATAATTATTCAAATTCGACCAGCGGTTTCTGTGATAAGCGCGTTTAAACAAACAAACAAACAAATTCTTCAGTTTTATGATATTAGTATAGATTTACAGCTATTAAAACCCTTTACACACATGCATTAGCTTCAATAAAAAGATTCTTCATTGAAAGTCGTGAAACACGTAGAGTAATTTTTCGAGAATTGTCCCTTGAGGGGGTAAAATAGGGGTTCAAATTTAAAATGAAATTCTGCAACTTAACGTGAAAGAAACCGCGAGACGATGAATAATTCCTGGTAATAAAAAACCCAATGTTTATGAGTAGCTTATTAGTTTGCATCTCCTTTTTTAAATTGTTTCACACCGTTTCCTCCGAACCTATCTAAAGCTGTTTCACATGATGAAAAATTACAAAAGTGTGAAAACAGCGGCCGAATATAGGTTACGTGGGAAATGGGTCGGGTAAGCCACGACTGGCAACAGAGATAAAGGGATCGGATTTAATGCCCGTTCGTTGCCGGACAAGTGGATATGCCGTTGGGTTATATACACTAGTCTTTATAACATTTGTTAATAGGGCTTGTTTATTTATTTATTATATTAGCATAACAACTTGTAGCTTAAAGCAAATGTGTAACGGATATGAGACAATGTGTTATTCAATTAGACACAGTACAAATATGATCCGCAAAAATGTATAAGTACTATGTTGACTCTTAAACACAATTTTTTTTTAAGTTTTGAGAGAGAGAGAGAAAGAGAGTTTGAAACGCTACATTATTGTTCTATAACACTGTGACTGTGTATTGTACAACGTATTATAAAAGACTTTACGTCTCATTTTTTGCGCGTAATAATAGATAATAACAAACTCATACAACAATTGATACATTGACCTGGCTCATATAAGTTGTTTAAAGCATTTGTGTTTCTGACGTCAGATAACCAGCGAATCACATATATAATACTTAAATGAATATTTAGCACCCAGACACAGAGCAAATACAAATATCATCATATAAAGATGGGGGATGGGGATAATTGAATCAACGGTATATGGCTCAGGTTCGTATTTTAAAAACTCTTATGTAAAAATTCAATAATGTATATTTTTTGTGCATTTATGATTATACGCGTTCCTATAAGCTATAATACCAAATTCTATATCTATTTTATAGCACGAAATTAATTTCGCATATCATTAAATAAATAAAAGCAGACGGCAAATAAACCATGAAACAAAATAATTGTCTGCAAAAAAGTCCCGCTGAATTTACAAAAGTTAAACCGTAATTCACGAGGAACGCTTTGTAGATACGTCCTACCACCAAGATTGTACAAAGAGTAAAAACACAGGAAAAGGTGAAAAATACAAAAGCACAGTCTGCAATAAAAAGGCTAATTACGGCCACTGCCTTCCCTCATCACCGCCCATCTTCGCTTTTACACTCATTTTTCTCTGAGAATGCAATTTCAAAATGGATCTCGGGAATGAAGAATTCCTCTTGAACTAGATAGGATAGTTATCTAGCCGTCGGCCAGTTTTAATGAAAAGGAAACTTCGAGTGGACAAGTTAACGATGAACTTTGAAAGATAAAACAATATTGTCCCCTCAGACTAACGAAGGTTTGCCAATTTGCAAATTGCTTTAAATTAAATACATTTATTTCGGGCATGGGTACCACATCACAATAGGATACGTAAGAAGGGGGTTGATTGTTCTATAATTAAAAGACGATCCTAATATAGTACACTATTACTAGTTTCAGTATACATTCACACGACATCTCACACACTATGTGATAAAGAGCAAAAGCTCTTGTGTTGCTGATATCAAACAACAGAAGAATCACAAATGTACCTATATGCAATATATATGTGCTAATATCACATGAGGACATCATACAATAGTCACTTTCACCAATTCCTACCGCCAAATAGCATTGTTTACATTGCTGTGCTGTGGTTTAAAAGGTGAGAGAGGCACTGAAATTACCGAGTAATGTAACAATCTTCAAGTCATATGGCTAACATCGCGTTGGTGATATCCTTTTGATATTACAAGCGTATATCCAGCGGTAACGCTAACTATCAAATGTGTGTATAGATGAATGCCCGGTGTGGCAACTATGGGCAAATTTCCCCTTTAGATCTGCAGTTCAGAAGTGTACTTCCAATGGCTGATATGGTGATGATGATATATATAAATATCCTAGATTTTTCATCAATGAACGACCTATAGCAACGCACTTTTACATCTCTTACATCACTTTTACACTTTTACGTCTCCGTGCCCATTTTGGAAAATTAGCATCAGCTTATGTAATGTTACGAATCGAAGTTCATGAATAGTTGATTACCACAACGAGTATTGGGCCATTTTAAAGCTAGGCTACTTCTCTAGGCTGGAGTGAAAATCAACTTCGATTAGGAAACAAACGGTACAAGTCATTAATTAGTAATAGGCTTTTGAACATAGATCAGACCTACCGAATTAGATATTTAGCATTCCTAAAATCAAGTTATTTGCAATACGTAGGCTTGTTTTAAAGGTCACTTCTCCGCAAATAAATAACAAACTTATTAATTCACCTTTATCATTATAGCAGACCCTTCGCAACAAAAAAGCATTTTGCCCTTACTTTATGCGCTAGGCAGCCGTGGTGGCATTTGCTGAGCGTAATTTCTCGTTCGGAATGCTGCTACCCAGCCTCGCCATGTTGCATTTGAGCAACGCTATTTCTTCACCTAATAAAGGGTGTTGAAGGTAGCAACTAACATACTGGAACCGACAGATGGCAGTATATCCATCCTAACTACCATAGCCACCACGCCTCCGCAGCGTGAGTTATATGCAACCTATGATTACATCGCTTAGATAGACCGGTGTCCTGCAATAGACGTCCTACGGCTGATATGATATTGTAGGTACCTACAATAAATGATAATGTAGGTACAGAAAGACCTCCTTTCTTTTATACTTAAATTTATGAAGCAGTTGTGCTATAGACGATGGGAACGATAGCGCATTCAGTAGTGTTCTTATCATCGGTAGTGATCGGTTCGATCCCACCCTGGACAAATACATATATGATAAATATTTGTGTTCTTTTATTGTCCGCAATACAAGTACTTTAAAATATTCATCTTGTAGCAAGATCCATATATAAGATGTGGTGTTAATTATATATAATACAATAGAAACATGTAGTTCTTCAATAAGCGTTTGTGATAGCGATCGCGAACAAAAATGTAATATAATAACAATTCCATTCTCTTGGTATTTTTCAAAACAACTTACAGAGAGCCAACCGTACATTTTTTCCCTTTAGGATCTGTTTTTTTGTTTCTATCCGAACCAAATAAACAATGGTTCGTTTAATGCCCACAAAGCTTCACGCGGCATCATACGTGTTATAAATACGATCCATTTTTTTTATTTTTTTTTTCTTTTAACGTTTTACTAATCCATTCTGATATTATAAATGCAAAAGCATGTCGTCCCGCCCAATTAAAACATCTCTTAACACGTCCTTCTCTCGTTGTCTTACTGGCAAATCAGTTATATTAAGCAGACATTTCTTCCATAGAGCAGTACATCCCGTTCACCGGCGAACGTGGCCACCTCAACGATAGCCACCCAAGCCTAGGTTGAATTTTAAGAGGTGCCCTCGAGTGATCGTCAACGATTCCGAGTAATTTTATTATTGTATAGTATATATAGTGTTATTACTTAATTTACGTTCATGAAATAGTAGTTCACATCGAACTGCTCTATCAGGTTTTCTTTGTTTATCTATCCAAAGGTTACCTGGAAGAACTCGCTCTGAGCGATAAGGCCGCCAATTGTATTATAATTTATGTTTTTGTTTTATTTTTATGTAATTTTCTCTGTACAATAAATAGTATATTATTAGTATTATTATACTTGTATATGCCTTTTCAAAATACTGTTACTTTGACATTACAAACTGACACTTCAATTTTATTTATAAGTATAGATTAATATTCGGGGCAACGCAACACTTAGGAATATAAAACATCAAAAATAAGGAGATTATATAATCGCAATACTTTGATTTTATGACACAAAAGATTTAAGATAATAATTTATTAAGTAAAAATAATGTTGTGTATTCCAAAATTTTTATTGGTTACTAAAGATTATATACAGTAGATATATATAGCAAATAAATGATGGCAAATAGACAAACAAACTTTACGGAAATAAATAAAGTACCAAGCATCACCTTTTTGTTCTTAAACTCTTTCTACTTTTTTCTTATTCCGAGGTTTCTGAAAAAAATACATTAGTTCCCGCTGTGCGATAGCTGGAGTTGTTAAAACAATATTTTCTTTCAAACAATTATAGTACCTTATTTTTAACATGGCTGCCATACTTTGATTTTTATTTGTTTTGACATAGAAATGTTTAAACAAGTTTGTGTTTAACATTTCATTTGATAATGATGTTTTATAGACTTAGTTTGACTTACTTTTATTTGTGGAGAAACTGTCCCTCGACGTATCATTATATCAACCATTGGACATCCACTAGGCCTCTCAAAGAAAGAGGCTTGTTTGCCCATAATACACAGGCGTTGTGGCAATTGCAAAGTGTAGCTTCGAGACGGGATGCTGCTTCCCACGCCCGTCATGTTGCAATTGAGCTGTACTATTTCGGGAGATTACACTGCCATCTTTTGGTTCTGGTACCTTAGTCACCTTCAACGATAAGATTCAACGATAACAAGTACAGGGAGAGGTACTATTCTACTCTTGCGGTAGCTCGCTGTTGTACTTACTACACATATCAAATTCCCCATATACATTGTTTATATAACTTGTATGTCCTAATGTTACCAGGAAAAGATCGCTCAGAGTGATAAGTTTCATCTGTATAGAAAAGGTCAAAGAATAAAATAAACTGAAGAGTGGCAAGATCAGTACCAAGAATATACGAGTGTGGATAAAAAGACCAATACAAGAACAGGAAGTGAATAAACAATATTAAAATCGTATCAAATGGAGATCCAGAATCTCCACCTACTCCGGTATATGTATGAAAGATGCACGCGTTTTAATCGTAAACACAGGGATCTCCTTTTTTGTCTAGCACCAAGAAAAATAAAACGTTTTAAAATGTAAAATAGGGAAAAAAATAGAAATAGATAGATTTTGTAAAGAAGTGAAAGGATATGACATCGTTTTGGGAGTCATTTTAACTTAATTTATTCTTATATTGTAGGGGGCAAATGAACCAACAAGTCACCTCATGGTGAGCAGTCAACATCGCTCGTGAATACCAGCCACACCAAAGCAATCACTGGCTACCCATAAGAAGATAATGAACTTAGTTCAAAACAAAGAGGTCAAGATTCTCGTATCAGCCCTCAGTGAGATGGGGATGCGTAATCAAGAATAGGTAATAGAAGGGATCATATTAGTGAAATTTTGTAGCGAAAGGCAAATCCAACAAAATTAATAGACAAATTTTCTTAAAGAAATAGTTGAGGCGAGTAACTTACGACTAACCTCATTGATTTGAGTAAGCCAAGATCAAGCTACCATCAATATATGTGAATACTCAAATTCTAAAAGTACTTAATGAAACTATAAAGTAATTAAGGAATAAAACGTTATTTACGTTCTAAAAATTTTACCCAAGTTTTATAAAACTGGCGGGAAACAATGCGCCGCGATTGGATAAGATTTATTTTAAAATGTAGCAGCGCCGGACGGTTTGCGGTGTAGAAGCCATTTTGAAATTAATTTTAAACTCCGGTGAGAAAACAAGGGTTTTATTTTTTATTCGCGCACCAAAGCAATAAGTGCAATAAGTAAAGTACTGAAATTGCAATAGTGATATAATTGACTAGCTTCGCCCTTGACTTCTTCTGTATGAACGTTGATTTCTTAACATCATTTTAAGAACTTAATTAAATTTATTAAAAAAATACTTAACACCACTGATGAAGGAGTTTTTATCATCTGAAATGGTTGTACCAACACAATTAACACTTATATATGAAACTATTTTTTTCACATACATATAAAAGACATAGTTACAGAAGAAAGGAAATTAAAGTGACAGATAATGCTCCTTAACCATTCTCTTAAAAATAGAAAGAGAACGAAAAGATCTTACTTCAAAGGGTAGTGCACTCCACAAACAAACTGCTTGAACCGTAAAGGACTTACTATAGGAGGTTGTGGAATGCGCAGGCACATTCTCTTAGGATTTTTTATGGGTGTTTCCAAGGAACACGAACCGGCCTATTCTTTTTATTGGGTGGTTCTAATAAAAATAGCGGGTGAACCACACATTTTTCATTGTGTCTTTTACCATTCCTATACTCGCTGAAACAAAGATGAACTGTCTGCATGAGGTAGACTGGTACATACCTCATCTGCCTTGGCACCTCACTTTTATCCATTTCTACCGCTAAATATGTAGTAGTGTTCACATATACTGTTCTGATTTGAAGAGTAAGAGAGCCAGTGAAAATACAGAATAGTAGAGTAGTAGTGCTACTCTTGTGATATTACGAGGTCTGTAGACTGCAGTAACGCTCTCTATCACGTGGACGTTATGCTTGACTGTTAACCTGGTCTAATAAAAAATAAAAATATAAAGAAAGGAAAACTTTAATTTTCTGTGATATAAACCATACAGACCAGCGACGTCGCGTCCCGTCGCTATCCATTATGTACTTACAAAACAGGAGGCTCAATTAAAGTCAGCAATTTCGGTCATGTCAGCGAGTTGATAGTAATATTTAACAAGCCCTCTCTTGTCGTCTCTTATATTTTTAAACAATGGAAACAAAAAAGCATCGTTCATTGTTTCGGGTTACTGTTTCCTTAATTGCTCAAAATTTAATAAATTCAGGAGTCGCATATCTGTCATGGCACATGGCATAAGCCATATGTGAACCTCAGACACCGTTTGAAGATAATTCGCACGCCCATATGAAGACTGTTACTAACTGACATAATATTTACAACAGTTCTAGAAACATCGCCATTTTATCGAAAATTTAAAGTAAATGTACAATTTTTTCAAGACAATTATGGTTTGCCAAACATCCTAAAGCGATCATTTACTTTTACATTAATTTTTTTTTCGAAAAATCTATATATATTTATAGAAAAAACACGCTAGTAGAATAAATTTTGTTGATATGAGAGCACTTCAAAATATGTATGGCTTGAGTTTCAGAGATAGATTAAAGAATAGTGTAACAAGAAATCGACATGGCGTAAAATATGATGTAACAACAATAGAGAAAGGAATGTCGAGATGGTTTTAACATGTAGAAAGGATGGAACTACCCTAAATACACAAATATATACAGCGGATGGGAATGTAAGAGTTGGTGTTGGACGACTCAGGTGAACATACCTTAACCACGTGGAAGAGTTATTAAAGAAGAGCCAGATAAAAAGTACCAAAAATAAACGAGCATATATAAAAGGTCTAATATGAGAATATGAGTAAGGGAAGTGTGAGAGGTACGCCAAGATCGTAACAAGTGGAGATACTCAGTCTCGGCCTACCCCGAAGGGACAAAGGCGTAATGTACTCGTATGTATGTAAATTTACAGTGATATATACATTTAGCTTTTGCCCGTGGCTTCTTCGTGCTATGAAACAGTTATAGGAATTAACTAAAAACTGACAAGCCCATAAGGTTTGCATCAAGCATTGAGAGACAAGATAGTTAATATCTTAGTGTACGATCGCAATATTCTTTTTATATATATAGAGTCAGGAGGAGGTAGACAACATATATCGAATTAGCTAGTTTTATATCTAATTAAGTCGACAAACAAGCTCTTGGTCCGCGTGATAGTAAGCGTCACCACAGCTTATAGACGCTCGTAGTGTCAAGAGAATAAGCGCGTTGCCAACGTGGTCTCCATCAGCCGTTGGTTTTGATTGCTATGCGCTCTGCCCATTTTATTGCAGATTAAATGTTAATCTATTATAATAAATTTTATTATATACTAGATTATTTAAATTTAATATTATGAATAAAGCTATCTAGAAGTCAGTTCTTACATATTGCAATGCCCTCGCAATGCGTCACATGTTACTCTATTTTATATTTTATTCTGTCCACTAGCCATAAATTCATTTGAATTTAAATTGCCACTTCTATCTCACTGACCTATGTTTATCACTTTTATTTTTTGTTGTTCTTAACGTTGAAATTTCTGTTATTATGGCATCTTGTATTAGACTAGATATATATATATAGACGCTCCTAATATCACATGGATATCACTAGCGCGATTAAACTAATGGCTCGAAAACAATGTGTCGCAATTTCCAGTAATTTCACTGCCTCTTTTCCTTTTAGACCAGAACAAAGCAATGCAAATACTACTGTTTTGCGGTGAAATAGGTGAGAGTAAGGTACGCATGCAGACGACCTTTGTATGAAGTTTATCCATTTAAACTTTTGTCAAATGTTTTTATTGTTTCGTTAAGTGCCTATATCTGCACGTGTCCGAAATGAAACATTTTCATTTATATCGCAAAGTTGAGCCGCCGCACGTGAGGTCGTGTTTGAGAAAAACAAGGCACGATGCGACGAAGCATAGAGGGCAATGTGAAATTTAACTGGACGTTTCCAGCGAAATTGTTATCTTTTTCAAACGGTGCTTTAGACGGGATGGGAGTTTAATTTTAGTTTGTTTGAACAGTGAATTATTTTAGAGAAATATATCACTGTTAAATGCTAATGATAAATTTATATCAGGTTCTCTTACATTCGTTCGAGAATTATTCCAATGAATAGGACTTTTTATTATTGAGTTTGTTTTATGTTCACCTGATGGTAAGTAATTGGCGTCGTTCATGGATACCTGCAACACCAAAGGAAATACAGGCGCGTTACCGGCTTGTGAGAAGAGTAAATATTTTGCCCTTTAAGATCCCTAAGTCGTAACTGTATATATTTATAAGAGATAGACCTCATACAAAAGATCGTCTACATTGGACGCCACTCTCACTCATTTCTACCACCAAATAGCAGTGTTTGCATTGTTGTGTTCCGGTTTTGTAAGGTGAGAGAAGTACTGAAATTACGGGAAAATGTGACGTAATATTTACTATTATGTTAATTAATTTCATTAGTAATATGGTCTATTCAACTTTCATATTTAAAAATATTACATTCGTACATATATACATACATACATCACGCCTGTGTTCCATCGGGGTAGTCAGAGACTATTGATATCCACTCGTAACGATCTTGGTATACCTCTCTTGCTTCCCTTAATCTTCCCTTAGTCATATTTCAATACAATACTATTTTTTGTCGTTTCATATGAACTGATCTTTCATTTGACAACCAGTGATGACATATTACACTTAGGACAATGAATGGTAATGCCGAAATACATGAGGTTGACCTCATATAATAGATCATCTACATTGGTACCACACTCTCACCTATTTCTATCACTAAACAACAGCATTCGTATTGCTGTTTTCAGAGGGTAAGAGGTTCAGTAAAGTTACTACTAGGTTATGTGACATAATATCTTAAAGTCACAATGATGGCAACGCGCTAGTGATATCCTTGTGATATTAGCTGCGTCTATAAGCAGTGGTGTCGCTTACTATCAAGCGCTCTGTATACTGTTATATCTACCTAGTCAAAACAGGAATTTCAACGTTAAGAACGTAAAAAAACCAAAGTTATAGACATAGGTAAGTTTGAAGTGGCAATGGGCTGGGCGCATAGCAATCAAAACCAATGGTTGACGGAGACCACGCACCGGCAAGCTCAGACCCACTCGATAGACTATCTCGATCATCTGACGAAGAACCGTTGCTATTGGAATTCGCTTGGGGAGCCTTCGTCTATCAGTGGACGTCCTACAGATGGTATAATGATAATAAATAAATATTAACAATCAATTCACACAACAACTCATACATGGTCTATGTATAATTCCGTGATAAGTCACCGAAAGTACTAGTGTTACGGATATCAGACAACAATTGTATCACAAGTGCAATATTTAAATACATATTTTTAACACCCAGACACAGAACAAACACAAATATCGTCATAAAATATTTACCCTGGGTGAATTGTACCCTGGGAGATTGGGCCCGTTTTTATAATATAAATAAAAACATTGTTTAAACATTCACAAAACCAAACAGTTTGTGATGTCCTTAGTTTTAGTACTATTTTGGTATCGTAGTATGTCACAAACCTTAGAAAATCAAATATATTTGTAAGCCGTCAGGTACTTTCAGAGTAGAATAATACTTCACCCTGTACCAGGTGTTACAAGAGGCTTCTAAGGTGCCCGAAACTGTGTTACTATGCAATAGCGCGGAGATAGGCAGCACCATTACGTCGCCATGCTCCGCTCTGCAATTACCATCACGCTTGCCCAGCGCGGCAGTTATTGGCTTCTCCCATTCTTTGTGAATGGCCTATCTACAGCAGTAATGATATATACGATCGGGCTCGATGTCGCAGATGGTGGTGATCCTGTCTAGTGCGCCAAAGGTCGATGGTTCGGTTCCCACCTTGGACAAATATTTATGTGATGATATTTATGTTCTGTGTGTAATTGTTAAATAAATGTATTTTAACAGTATATTTGTGATTCCCCTGTTGTCTGATGTCCGTAACACAAGTGCTTTAAGCGACTCATCATGGAATCAGGTCAATGTGTGAGATGTTTAAGTTATTTATTTATTGTATATCATTAATTAAATTCAAAAGCAGAGAGTCTTCGACAGATAATAAAACTTACTAATGAATCTTTAAACTCAATTAAGACCTGTCACTTTGTATGAATACATAAAACATTCATACATAGATACATACATTGTTGTTTTGTCTACATACCAGCCACTCTTCGTAATGGGCAGTGAAAAGTGGCCCGCTGTAAATAGCGAACCCCTACACTACTTGCTGACTATCTTTGAGACGGTTACAAGTTTTAATTGATCAATTTAACTTCAAGAACTACCATTGGAACCAATGGTAGGGGTGTCGTTCTGAAAACGTGAGCATAATATTAAAAAAAAGAATCCATTTATTCGAAGATCAATATAGCGCACTCATTTAAATATTATTTTGCAAGGATGAGGGTCACAGATTTGATTCTCACACTAACAAAAAAAAATATTTGTGTTCTGACTGGGTGTTAAAGCAACGCCGTTTTCGCGTCCATAAATCAATCCACCCATTTTGATTAGAATTTAATTTGAAAATGTTATCAGAAGTTTCATACGTAATTCACAATAAAACAAAAATCACCAAACTCCATGTAATTTCAAGAGAACTTTACTTAACTACATCGCTACATTCTCGACATCTACTTCATTTTAACAAACAAATACATACTACAATGACAAAACTAACAATATCCGAATATTTTTTTAAAATATTTCTTGATAAATATCGATTTCGTTATAACTATACATTATATGTACACATTTCTATTTAAATAAAACTAAGTTCCTGGGCATCATCATATCAATAGAAAGTCCACTGTTGGATGGGGATGCTGCTGCCTATCCTCGCCCTGTGCATTTGAGCTATACTATTTTGAATGTATATACCTCTGTCTATCAGTTCTGGTACCTTAGTCAAAGTTTACGACACCTGGTACAGGGGAAGGTACTATCCTTCTCTGCTGGTACCTCACGGCTACATAACTCACCCAGACACAGAGCAAACATAAATATTTGTCTTGAGTGGGGATCGAACCCAATAACTTTGGCGCACAAGATAGTATATACGAGTACATATACGCCATCGGGCCCGTCAAAATTTTGATGTGTAAAAACTTAAATAAAAATATCATCTTATGGTTTATATAATAGTATAAATTTAGAGAGACAGCCCTAAGTCGTAAACTAAAGCAGTTCAATCGTTCTCAGCTCCCTCGGGATCCCACCTGTTATTATTGCCATAAGGTTAACACTCGTGCCGAATGTCCTTAATGTTTGCCACAATCAAAGTTTTGATATCTTACAAATATAATCTCATTGGGTGTGATATTTCAATTTATTCTTCGTGTATTTTAATCTCTACTTGGCAACACAACTTTTATATATGCCAACTTTAATCGCCCTTTCTCTTCCACGTCTACTCCACAGTCACAAATACTTCACTTTCTTTTCCTTCTTCTTTAGCAAACAACGGTTAACAGTCAAAGATGGTCACTTACACAACATAGGCCGTAAGATGCCGGCAGCGTAGAGTAGTACGTTACAGGGGAGGTACTATTCAGTCTATAGATTAGACATAACATCATAACAGCTGTAGTGGGCAACAGATCACCCTACGCAAATCTGTAAAAGGGTTATAGTAAATTTTTAAGTCAATGTCTTACTTTTATAGATTCATATCGATTGCGAGGTTTTGACAGATCTATTGCTGTATGTACTTTCTGAATAATTCACAGACGAAGTTGCGATTTTCCATATATATTTGTAAAATACATGGGTACTTTTTTAAAATGACTAGGTATGAATGTATTTTTTTCTATTTAACGTTTTAATTATATTTTTTCATATTTAAATAGGTAGGAGTGAGATACCAACGCAAAAGACCTTTGTTAGAGGTCTACCTCTAACAAATGTTATTCTACTTTTAAATTAAACGAGGAAACAATTAAAATTGTCGTCATGTTGGCCGCCAAGGGGTATTTGCTCATAAAAGCCGCCCTGGGCAAGGAGTGGTTGCAATCGCAGATCGTAGCTTCGAGACAGGAATGCTGCTACACATCCCCGCCCTGTTGCATTTGCACAACTCTGCTTTAGGATGTATATACCACCATCTGTCGGTTTCCATATTTTAGTCGCCTCTAACGACATCTGGTGCGTTAAATTTGTAGTTATAGTTAATACCAATGGCCCTGATGACCCAAGCGATAATAAAAGTTAGCTAACACCCTAGGTGACTTATTATCACTAATATATCTTATTATCTAATATTGTTTTACTATCTATTAATTAGGCCTTACTTATCAGACGAAATTCAAACCAATCAACTTGCGATCACTGATCTCAAAATATGGGATGTAAACATTTGCCCATCAAAAAAGAATCCAACGTTTTTTTTTATGCAAGCGGAGTATAATACTTTAATATTTTAGCTGGGAAAAATATTTTTTTATGACTCAAAAACAAACCATTGTCCTGAGCTAACAATTTATATTGTGCAATAAATTGTGCCCGCATGGCTGATATATGAAATAAAATATTTACAAATATTTTTATTAATAACTTATGACAAAAGATCATTTTATAATCAACGTTTGAAAAGTTAATAATTTGACAAACTTTCACTTCGCAAACTATATTACTTTAAAAGGAATGTTTACTTAGGCAATATTTTATCTGTGAAAAATTTATTTTTTGTTTCTTTGTAATCGCATTACTGACCTAATCTAACCAGACATTTTGTTTCAGTTGATCCTATACATATTATTACTAGCTGCGAGGTACCGGTATAGCCGCGAGGTACTGACAGAGTAGAATAGTACCTCCCCCTGTACGTAAGAGGCGACTAAGGTACCAGATCCGACAGGTGGCCGTATATCTATTCAATACAGTGTAGCTGAAATTTACAGGGCGGGGATGTGCAGTGGCATCCCCGTCACGAAAGCATGCCTTGCTCAGCGCGGCAATTGTGGCTACTATATTTCGGGTAGATATGCTGCTACCTGACGGTTCAGGTACCACACCCGCCTCTTATTTTTCCAGTACCTCACGACAAAATAAGTATTTATTGTGTCAAACGATATTTATTCAAATAAAAATTATTTATTTGCTTTTGTCAAATTGTTGGACACCGGAAGAATAACACCTTCGATCAATATCTTTTGCGGGTTAAATAACGAAAACATCATTAATGTATAGTTTCAGGATATATCAAAACCAAAGATATGGTTCGCTTATTAGAATTGAAAATTAAGATATCTTCACTTATTTGAAAAATAAGTGAAGATATCTTAATTAAAGTAATTAAAAGTCTCATGAATATCATATTTCTCAGGTACTCATTAAGAAGCTTACAAGATCTTTAAGTTTTTTTAACTTACTTTATATGATATCAGACAAAAGAGGTATTACTGCAGTAATGCTTAAATTCTAATCAAAAACATCTAGACATAGAACAAATACGAATATTCATCATATAAATATTTTTCCTGGATGGGAATCGAATCCACGACCTTTGGCGCACGAAATAGGATTACTTCCACTTGCGCCAACGGGCCTTGTATCCCATCGGAGTAGGCATAGACAACGAACACACACGCTACGATCTTGGCAGAGTCCAGATTCCGTCGCAAAGATACGCTCTGAGAGTAGCTTTGCGACGAGAATGCATTTGCCCAATCCAACCCTACTGCAATTGTGCAACCCTGTTCCGCTTTTGCGGGTGTATATTCCGCCATCTGTCGGTTCTGATATCTCAGGCTCCTTATACAAAACCTAGTATTTTCTTTTTACTCTGCCCGTACCTCACGGACAAAGATTTATATATATATAATAAATATTTGTATTCTTTCGGTGTATGTGCATTAAATATGTATTTAAGTATTCTATTTTTGTTTCCTCAACTATTTGATTTCAGTAACACAAGTGTTTTAAACAACTTATCTCGGAGTCGAATAAATTAAACGAATTCATTAAAACAATCGAAGGCAGCTCCGCTAAAACGTCCAAACGAGGCACAAAGGAGCTGGAACTTCCAGAGAAATTGAAATTCGAGTTCCTTGCTTCAACTCGGTAAATGCCAATAGAACTAAACTCATTAGTAAGTTTTTGCAGCCATGTCGATCTGGAGCCATCAATTACTTTATTACTCCAGTGCTCATTCGTGATTTATGAACCTTCAGAGAGTTTGTGGGTGAGCCAAATTGACTTGATTTCAATTGAGATGCAACTGTGTTTATACTTTGATAAATTAATCTATACATCTTTCTATACTTGCATGTTCCAGCAACTTTGTCCGCTTTCTCACATTATTTTTGCCTCCGTCAACAGAATTCTCAAAACGTAAATTTTTCGCCCGTTTTTAGCCAATTTTTTTTATTGATGTTTCGCTCCCAGAAGTCGTAGCGTACACTTATATAGCCTTAATTACTTCTTATTAATTCAGCTATCTGCCAGTGGTAGCCTCTCTTACATCAGCTATATCCTATTAAAATCGGTCCAGCCGTTTCAAGCGAACACCCCAATCGCGATAGCTGAACTCTGCGATTGCCAAGACTCAGCCTTGCCCAGCGACGCAATTATGGGTAAAGAAATTTCCTTTCTCGCTTATTTCCAGCAGAGACATCCATTAGCTGAAATGTTGATGATGATTGTTATAAAAGTAAGTGTAGTTAATCCTTGTTGTACAAATAATATTTTGATTTGATTTTAGAAATTACCTATTGACCTGAAGTTAGACGCAAGTAACGACCCCTTAAAACCTCAAAATCAAGCAAACAAGCAACACAAAGTAATTGATGAGTAAATAACAGACCTAACAGGGGTCCCGCTAGTTTTACTAATTAAGAATTTCGATGGGCCAAGTTTGATCTTGATAAGACAACGGAAATTACATTTAGCCGGCGTATCTACACGAGATCATTAAACGTTATATAAATAGGTAGAAATGAATACTAATAATATCAAAGAAAATCCTTGTTCTTTTTCGGAATAACTTAATATTGGACGATTCAGAAGTTACTATGGAAAACCAATATGGAAAAGACAACCTAGGCAAATATAGAAGGTAGAAGTCGTATTGATGTGAGACAAGTTGTGGAAATGCAAGTAAAGGAAGCGAGAGAGGTATGCCAAAATCGTATCAAGTATACATCTATACAGCAACTGCCTACTCCGATGGAATTCTAGTATGATATATGTATGGACTACTCAGATATCTATATTCAAGGAATAGGCCCAAGCACCTTTTGCTCTGCAAGAAACCCTCGTGAAGCCTGGTACCGCACTTAAGGTTCTGGAGATTAGAAGGGAATTGCGATAACTCAAGGATGCCTCGTAAGGTACGCGCCCAGGTTGAGCACTCATCATTTGAAAGATACGAGTTGTTGGGCCTAATGGCACAGATGGTAGTGATTCTGCCTTGAGGGCCAAAGGTTGCGGACAAATATTAGTAAATGTCCTTCATTTGTTCTGTGTCTGGGTGTTGTATATATGTCTTTCAGTATTATATTTGTGTTTTCTCTATTGTCTGATGTCCGTACCATAAGTGCTTTAAGTGACTTGGACGGATTTAGTGCATGCATTGTATGAGTTGTTGTATCAATTTAATTATTTACATATTTAATTGACAGTTACTGAAATGAGTGTTTCAAGTGTGTCTATACACTTCAGTTTTATAATATTAATATATTTTTGACGAGTCTGAGGGCGCATTCTGTTGTACCCCTGACTTACATGCTAAGGGTAGAGGATTCGATGCCAAGGATAAGCATTTATGTAACAAATGTTTGAGTTTGAGTTTGTTTGCACTCTCTGAAAAATACATTTCTTCTACTTAGGTATCTCGGTGTCAGGTCAACGTGTAAGGTATTGCACATACATAATACATTAAACAGCGCACATACATAATACATTAAACAGCGTTGTTAATAAATAAAAATGTGAGTTATTTCATATCATGCAACTGATAAACTGTGTGACCACGTATATTCAGTAAATTAAACGAAATTATTACAATATTAGTATTCAGTAAATAAAACGAAATTATCTACAAAAGCAATATTAATACATAATATCATAATTTAATTTTGACTAGCCCTCATAGTAAAGCACTGAATTGAGATATCCAAGCAGATAAATTTCTTTATACACTCCAGGAATTCAATAAGTGACCGGGCATTAAAATATTGAAATGGACGTGAAAGTTTCTCAATAAAAAACGCTCCATTTGTTAAAATGAAAAACGATTTCCGCCCCTCGGCTCCTTGAATTTTCACCAAGAAGTTACTAAAATGTAAAGGTCTAAACAAAATAATAGTTATTTAATTTTTATAAGAATTTTGTTATATTTTAATTTTGTTTCATCACATTAGCCGTTGGACGTCCATTGCTGGACATGGGCTTTATTATAGGGCAGGTTTTTTTGCGGACTGCGTCCAGCGTGATTCTGCGGTTTTAGTCACATCATCTGTTCACATTGTGGGTGGGAGTCCTACGCTACGCTTGCTGGTACATGGTCTCTATTCCAGAACCTTACGACTTCATCGTACATCAGTTCTGCGTGCTAAGTGCCCTGCCCACTGCCACTTTAACTTGCTAATACGACGGGTTATGTCGATAAGTTTGGTTCTTTTATGGATCATATCTGGTTCAATTGAGACTTCGAGCATTACCGTCTCCATGGCTCATTGGCCGATTTTAAGTTATCCAATAAGGCCAATAGTTAGAAACTACGTGCTGCCATAAGTTATAATAAACTTTCGACTTCAGACATTGAGGTATGTCAGACGAGAAGATGTTCCGCAGATTTTCAAATACTGCACAGCCAAGTAAATTTCGGCTATTGAACTCCTTCTTGAAGTAAGACTTACACCTAACTGAACTTTTTGTTCTAGGTATACATTCAAGTACACAACTTTAAGAAGCAAGTTCTCAACTGATACTGGGGTGAGTACAACATATGCATAGACATAGTTTTATCCATGTTCATCGACCAAATTCAAAACTTTCTCATAGTTCATAAACGCCTAGCATATTGGCCTGTTATACTCTTCCGTCTTCTGTAATACTTGTTGCAGCGTAAAGATGTGGTCTAGTCGGTACTGTAGCCTTTTTGGAGGCTTGTTCAGAAGGTTAGAAGTCATCAAATATGCACTCGAAACGGTTCGTAACGTGAAACTTTCGGCTCACAAGTGAGATGGGGCGGTCATTCATAAGAAGATGTTGTCACTTTCCATAATCAATTAAGCACCATACACTACAGCACCATCACGCTCTTGTGCCATTAAAGAGGTTCTGAAGGATTAGAAGTATCAGTGTTTCAGCCGCTTTCAGACGCTTTAACGTGATTCCGTCATCACCCAGCGTCTTGTTGTTCTAAAGCTGATTCAGCGACATCCTTGGAGAATGGTTGGATTAGTTTGGCTCTTGGGTCTATTCCCAAGCTGCTAACAGGCTAAGCACCAAAAGCTATTACTCTTTATAGAACCTTTTAATATGATCAACACTTTGGTTTTTTCCAATTAACATATTTCTTGCGAACACTCTGGAGTATAATTTAATTAAAAATGCTTATTTAGCTATTTTGTTTACATTCTGCCATCCCTTTAAATAACATGGTTTGTGCAAAAATATAATTAGAATAGTTTGTGAAAATTACAAAACCAATAATTTATAAATATAAAAATAAACATTCAGAAAATATATACATTGATTTTATTGTAGAAATCGTATATTGGTAATTTTTTGGTCAGATAAGAACATGTAATTATAAATAATAACAATAAAGTCATAATCTTCTACATTGACCTGACTCCGTAATAAGACGCTGAAAGCACCTTTGTTAGGTAACAGGCGAATCACAAATATATGTACATCAAATCTATTCTACATACGTATATTTAACACCGTGACACTTCTGTGTCTGATTGTTAAATCAAACAGAAGTATCATTATATAATACTAGCTGTGCATGTGCATGTGGAATAGTTTTTTTTTTGGGTACCATACCTCTTTACCTTAACTTATTTAAACTTTGAATGTCATGTTTATTTATACCGAATCATGGCTTGAAAAATAAGTTTCAAGTTTCTAGCTCCAAAAATAGCGATAATTCCATAAAACTTTTCATCCCCCCTTTCGACCCCTCACAACCCTTTTTTAATAAAAAAAATAGCCTGTCCTTTCTCAGGGTCTAAAAAATGTCAGTGCCAAATTTCATTAAAACCGGTTTAGAAGTGCAAGCGGAAAAGCGTAACAGACAAACAGACAGACCGAGTTACTTTCGCATTTATAATATTTGTTGGGTAGAAATATATATATGTACGGTGTACTGCTCTATTAGAAGAATGTGCGTGAAATGGAATACCAGCGAGAAGGTGACGTAGAGAGGTAATTATTTTATATACCAAACATATATAAAATATTGTTTTCATTTTTTATATATACAAACTGAAATGGTAAATTGTACTCCTTCCCAAATTTTATGTAATATTTCTTTATATAAAGATATTGGTAATGTATAATATGGAAAAAGTTTATGCAATAGATACAAATAAGTTAATAACAAAGTTAACAAGATAGAAGATATGTAAAGTACTTATTATAATACTACAAATACCACGATTTATATATATAATTTTTATATATATATACATATATATATATATTTATTTATTTTATTTAACTATGGAACAACTGTTACTTACAGCTTTTCAGAGAAAATAGTACCTCCCCCAATAACTGGTGTCGTCAAAAAGATTTACTTAGACCAATAGATGATAGTATATCCATGGAGCGGCCTATTAGCCGTCATCGCAATATAAAAAATTGCTTTATATAATTGAAGTTCAAGTTATGCGAAAATGTCCGGACTTGATATATTTTATTTTTATTAAATATTTGTTTATATTGCTTTGACAAGAATATTATTTGATGAAAATAATTGGTCCGTATATGATTCTTTTGATTTAAAAACACAATCATGCAATTACGTATAAATACTGTGTAAAAACAAATAGCTGTGTAAATAACACAAACAGTGACTAAATGATAAGACTATGGTTTATTAAATGTTTATTTTCTCTTTCAACATTTTAAGCTTTTTGTTTTATTCTAATCTTACATAGGCTAATTTATTTATAGTTAATGATGTTTGTTGTTTAATGCATGAATGTTTCATGCATAAAAAAATGCTAAAATGTATTAAAGATAATATAAATAAATAAAATTCCTACAACATCTCATACGGTAAGTCGCTTAAAGCACATGTTTTACGGACGCCAGACAACAGAGGAATCACAAATATATTACTTAAATACATATATTATACAGAATAAACACAAACATCATCATATAAATATTTGTTCTGAGTTGGAATTGAATCCACGACCCCTGGCGCACAAAATAGGATCCCTACCGCCTCCGCCATCAGACCAGTCATAATTACTAATACAAATTATTTGTCTCTGGCTTCAGGCGGGACTCGAATCTGCACCTTTCATATGCTAGGGCACTGCACTACTGTTATGCTACCGAGACCGCAGCGTCGGTGAATTTTCGTCAAATTTTTACTCGTATTTTTTTGTGCTGAGAAATTTTCAGGGAAAGAAACATGATCATGTCTGCCTGAGAGAAGTTGATTTTTTCTCATAAATATTATAGGTAGTGTTTGTATGAAGCTTTATTAGGAAGGTATCAAATTCGTAACTAGAGGAAAACCTGCAAATATTTACTAGAAGAAGGCCACATACAAAGGTCGTCTGCTGGTACCTTACATATAGTGCGAAACTCAACGATACACTGGGACTTTAGAATGAAAAAATTGGAAACGAATAAGTTCGCTGAATGTCGAGCGCGATGTTTACACGCGCCAACAACGCATCAACGCAATAAAGCGCCGTTACATGCCCGACTGGAAGCCTTGACGTATCAACGAAAACTCGAGGTCGACTCAAGACTCGGAATAAGTCTGAGATCGCTACCCCAGACAGGGTACCGATTATCGTTCCACAAATCCCAGAGCCGCACACGCAATATGGCAATGGAAGATTCAAATGGCCAACGAACATCAAGGTCGTTTTTTACTAATCTGGGTAATTTGGGTAATTTTTACTAGTCTATTTCAACAAATTTATATAGGTCGTTTTGTAGAAACAAGATTTATATCAAACACTAGGCGTACTACAGTTGCTGTAAAAATGATAATGATAATATACAAAAGCCGTGAGGTACCGGCATAAACGTGAGGTACCGGCAGAGTAGAATAGTACATCCCTCTGTACCAGGTGTCGTAATAGGCGACAAAGGAACCGGAACCGACAGATGGCGGTATATCCATCCAGAACAGTGTAGCTCAAATGTATAGGGCGGGATGGGCTGCAGCATCCCTGTTGTGAAAGCTGCGCTCTGCGATTGCCAACTCCCTTGCCCAGCGCGGCAATTATATGTAAAATTCCCCGTTTCTTAGGGAGGTCTATATCCAGCAGTGGACTTTTAATGGCTTTTAATGATATAATGATGAATATACAAATTAAGTCGTGAGTAGTCAATTGCAATGAATAGTAGAGAATAGCCTCAAAGCACTTGTAACTCTCAGAACAAAACGAATGTGCATATCAAGCTCGATCCGCGCTTTGCTAGTTTTGGTTAGTTAAGTACTTCAGTCAGACAATACTTACTTAGCAATGAAATTTTGCCAGTCGGGTGAGCCTTTGTTAGTATTGCATTGGTATTGAAACCTAAAAGTTCCGCAAACTATCGCAAGGGTAATGATATAAACTATCTCAATTTGATGGGCCTGCCTCAATCTGCAGTAACAGTTTCACATTACATTGTTAGAACTTCTGGAAAGAACAACGGCTACTGTAATTATGTGATAGTGCTAAAGATAATAAATTTGAAACAAATGTTAAAAGAACTAAGGCTTTTCTCACATAAGTAGAGGTATTATGAAAGCTGCATAAAAAAGCAACAGAAGTAAGGTGAAAGTGCATAAAATAAAATAAAAACGAAGGGTATTGGTAAAGTATGTAAATAAAACTATTTTCTGTATATTTATCTACTATATTTATAGGCAAATTCATATAATATGCGCATATAATTCACACATATTGTGTTCTTAAAACCACTTAATTGACAAAAGCTATCGAAACGTCACTCTTAACGCCGCACGCGTTGCGACCACGTACCAAGTAATAATAACCGTCATCGCCGAATTCTGTTCCCCACGAGTTCTTAATTATCCAGTATGGGATCTTCGCGTTCGTATTTTTATCAACTACAAGAAAAACAAAAGACTACATAAATACTATTAATTGCAAGTGAATTTTATGTATCGATCATTCATTTATGCTTCGTAGCACCGCGCGGTAAGCCGTTGTGTCTGATGATGAGATGTCTCTTCAGCTCGATATTGTACAGTCCACCAAGATACGTAAACACTGAAGTTTTATACATTGCATTATTTGATGACATTATCTTCTTTTAACATAATTGCAAAAATATATTCACAATACTCCAATAATTTTATTAATTCATGATTTACAATTCATTGATAATTTTTATATAAGGATTAGATTTTAGATAAGGATAGACTATCAACATTATAGCTATTAGAAGTCCAGTGATGGACATAGGCCTCCCTAAGAAATCGGGAAATTAGCCCATAATTGCCGCGCTGGGCAAGCGTGTTTGCAATCGCAGCGCGCAGCAATCGCGACTAATTAAATATATATATTTAACACCCAGACACAAAACAAGCACAAATATCATCATATAAATATTTGTCCTGGATGGCAATCGATCCCACGACTCTAGGCGCACAAAATAGGATCACAACTATCTGCGCCATCAGTCCCTTCAAATAATTTTCAAAGTTAATATCTCGGTCTCCTCAATTATAAGACTGTGATCGTGAGCTCCGTCAAAGATTGACGTTCAATCAATCTCACTCAGCGATCATCAGCAATTTTTGATAAAGATTATTTCCTGGGTCGCCTTACGAACCCGTATTTAAATGGAATTCGGGATCCATCTGTTAACGGCAGTTAGAAAAAAATATTGACGAAATAAAAATGCTTCGCTGATCCTTATATTCCTGATAAGTGATAAGATAAGACTGTTAAGAGCCAAGCCTTGAGCCTCTGCCGGTACCAGAGTAGTACCTCCCCTGTAATAGGCGATTAAGGTACCAGAACCGACAGGTGGCGGTATATCCACCCGAAACAGTGTAGCTCAAATGCACAGGGCGGGTATGGGCAGCATTCCTGTCACGAAAGCTGCGCTCTGTGATTGCCAACACGCTTGCCCAGCGTGGCAATTATATATCGCCACCTGTCGGTGCTGGTACCTCAGTCGCCCATTTACGACACCTGGTGCTGTGGGAGGTACTATTCTATTCTGCCGGTACCTCACGGCAAACGTAAAAAAGGGGGAATTACGTGAGTGAAACCGCGGTGCGCTGCTAATAAGCAGTATTTTTACTTTAAGGGCCTATATCTTATCTATTCTCTTGTTTATTAGGTCAAGAGAATAACTCACATAAACCATCAAGCTTTGGTTTTCTTTTTAAATTACGGTTCACTTAGGTCAAGTTAATTGGACGCACATACCATATGTATTATAGCCAACAATAAGCACTGAATGGTCCAAATGCTTAGGATCACATGTCTCATCCGTGGGTTCGTCGATGATATTGCCTGAATTCGTATTCAGTTTCATCGAGGCCGAGTTAATGGCTGCAAAAAAAAAACAATAAATTTTAGACACAGTAAAATACAAATTAATATTTTTAGATAAAATTACTTATATATACGTAGTCACAGGAACAGATCAACCAACATACATTTGTCAATACTTAGCAATCAATATCAATCTTTAATTGCGAGACATTGAGTTCAAAATTTACTCTGGATTTGTATCTGTCACTTTTTGTACCGACTGAACTTAATCCTCATAAGATGGCGCTGTAACGAGTTACATTGCGATGGCAAGATTTCTGTTTAATGTCACTTATACCAAATTTCATCAATATAAGCTACCATGTAAAAACGCGATTCACAAAACGCTCGACCCGCCTCCAAACTCCCGCTCAGAATGCAGCTGGGAGTATATACCTAAAACGTATGTCCGAACTCCCCTCACATATGCAGCCCCGGCCTGGTACGCGCTTACCAACGTCGAACAAATTCCGCCTCCAATCTCAGCAGTCCCGTGTGTTACGTAATCAATTTTTGCGGTCACTATATAGTGCGGAACGCAACATTGGAAGAGTTCATCCAAAGACTTTCGTGCACGATGTTTGATCGGGCCGACGACGCTTCCCATCCGCACCCGCGCAACATTGTGCCATCGCACGCTAGACCGCCGGAAGCTAAGACTTAGACTCAGAATGAGTCTGAGACCGCAACCCACAGACTGACCGATTCAGATACCACAATTCCAAGATTGGACAACCCAGCCCACGTCAACAATAGCCCAAGCTTAAAGCAGTGGTTACTGATCCGCGCCGATTAGACACCGCGATCAGAGTGCTCTGTACTGAAGTCGCCTGCGAACTGGTATATTACAATATAGGTGCTCATATAATAGGCTAACCTAAAAACTACTTACCGCTTGTCTATTTTATTTTATTTTTATAATGAAATACAGTTACAGTTGTTAGACAAGAGCTATACAATGTACACTTAATTCCATTATCTGTTTAAATCTAAGAACCAATTAGAACTATACATGACTATTATATTATTTAAGATTGTACAGGTATCTGGTTCAATCTGGTTTTGTAAGTAAAATAACCGCAAAAAACAATAAAAGTATAATCTTATCACAATCTACTTTGTAATCTAATTGTTATTTATTGCAACATTCTTGAAGCCATGCGGATACCGCAGAGTAGAATAGTGCTTCACCCTGTACCAGGTGTCGTAAAAGGCAACTAAGGTGTCAGAACCGGCAGATGACGGTATGTCCATTCGCAATAATGTAATTCAAATGCACAGGACAGGGATGGGCAGCCGCATCTAAGTCAAGAAACCGGTATACCGACATGCCTGCCCAGCGCGGCAATTATTATGGACCAAAATTCCAACTTTCTTGGGAAGATATAAGTCCAGCAATGGACTTCCATTGATATGACGATGATGACGCTAATGAAATGTAATATAATAAACTATAATTTCTATTTAAGTGTAAATATATCCTTGTTACCATCCAATTAATTATACCACTTGCATACTCTATATAAAGGATAATTTGCTGATACATATGATTATTATTACAGTGGAACATGAAACAGCTTTGGTGATAGAATGGAAACCTGAAATTAATAAAAATATTTATAAAACTTATTTGCATACCAGCGGAAAGTGGTCCATACTTTTTCAAGAAGTACGCCATAACATCTTCGTCAGGTTTTATTCTTCTAAAGCCAATGACGGGTATCAGCTGAGGGCTTGTGAGCATGCTAGGGCTGAGCGCTTGTAGGTTTCCTTGAGAAGTACCTTTGATACTCTGAATAATTTACAATAGCATAAAGAGTAAATAACCTGTTCATTAAAACGTAAAACAATAAATTTGTACTCTTTTCTATGGTAATGGAGCGACGGATTATCGTGAAATAGGACACATTGTCTACAGGTAATATATACTTGATTCCGTTAAACTTGTACAAACATGGTCCTCACAATTACAAAGACAACAAACAAAAAGATAATATTTAAACGATAGTTAGTAATAAAAAAGTAATTTTATTTTCATTATCTTTGATTTGCGAACTTACTGGAGTAGTCAACGTATCCTTAAGTGATCTAGGATTCCATCTACAATTCCGTTTTTCTTCCTGATAATCAGGGTAATCTGACTGCCGAAGAACCCCACCTAGTTTTGTTACAATGTATCTGAAAATAATAAATAATTGATTGTCATGTTTTTTCATATTATTGATTAACTACATAAAACACTATACAAGGATTTTACACCTATGTATTAACTACTAGATTAATGTAAAGTAGAGAGACGATTTTTTTTTCTAATACAAGTAATAAAACTCTGAAGAAAAAAACTTAAAAGTATTTTCTATGTTTAGTACCAGAGGCACTCTGCTAATTATGAGACTATTTGAGTATTTTGTAAAGATCTATTTATTAGACGACTCGGTAAACAAACATAGAGACCAAGATAGTGAGCCTTACCGCAACCTTCACATAATTGTATTATCACATGGATATCACAAGGAAGTTGCCAACATTGTGATTTAAAGATTTATATCATATTGCCCCGTCACTTTACTGCCTCTTTCATTCTTCGAAACTCAGAAATCGGAACTCAGCATTAGAAATACTGTTATTTGACAGTATAAATAAGTGAGAAGCAGATGAGGACCAATGCAGAAAACCTTTGTATTAGGTCAGACTCTAGAAAAAAATATTTTAAATAAAACGAATAAGTCTCGAAAATAAGATTAATAATAACTCTTGAGAACGGTTTCTGAAAGATAATGGTAGAACGTCGATATAAAATATGAAAACGCGATATTACTATTATCATAGCAGCCCCAGAACATCTACAGCTGAACATAGACCTTCTCAGAAAGTGTAAATTTTACCTATAATTGCTGCGCTGGGCATGCGTGTTAGCGGGAATGCTGCCGCCTATACCTTTCTAGTTTTATTTGAGTTATATTGTATCGGATGGATACACCGCCATCTGTTGCTTCCGGTACCTCAGTCGCTTATTGCAACACCTGGAACAGGGAGAGGTACTATTCTACTCCATCTGTTCCCCACGGCTATACAGCGTTCTAAAGCCGCCGCATGAAATATGTTCATGTAAATGCAATGAAAATAATACAAATAAGATCGTGATACTACAGTGCTTTCCCAATATAGTTTGCTTAAAATTCCCAATTGTTACAGGACTTGCTCGCTTCACTGGCTAATAAAGAATAATTTAAGCCTCAATAAGAAAAATAACGAAAACATTAATACGAAAATAAAATATTATCAGTTCATTAATTCATGCAGACAATATGGCGGACTAAAAACTAAAACTAAAAAGTTTATAAATAATGCTCGCCTTAGTTCATGCCCGTGTCAACACGGTTCGACTTTATTCTAAAAGCCTTGTTTGCGTATTATTTCTAAATACGTATTAGGAGTCATGGGGTACCAGTGGAGTAGAATAGTACCTCTCTCTATACGCAGTGTCGTAAGGCATCCGAAAATCGCAGTTTAAATGCTACTTGGTGAGGATACGCAGCAGCATCCTCGTTGCAAAGTTGCGCCATTGCAAAGCAAGAGAGGTAATTATGGGTCCCTATCTTAGGGAGGCATATTGTCCAACAATTGGCTTTTTATGGCTAATATGATGTATTTAGATCTATATGTATATCTTTCATTGAGTACTTAAGTTAAATAAAGTTATGGTCACCATTTTTTAGTTGTAGAGTTGGAAGTTGATTTTGGTAAAGCTTTCATACAATTGATTAATAAATTATGAAAATTACAATATGCATTAGAAAGTCGCGAGATACCAGCAGAATAGAATAGTACCTTCCCCTGATGTCGAGAGAGGTGACCCACAATAATATAGCTCAATGCACTCGGCGGAGATAGGTAGCAGCATTCCCATCACGAAAACTACGCTCTCTCTTGCCAACAATCTTGCCTAGCGCGGTATTTATGGGCAAAACTCCCTCTTTTTGAGGTGGTTTATGTCCAGCAGTGGATTTCCAATTACTGATATGATGGTTAGAAATATTATTGAGGATTTTCAAAACAAATCATAAATTGTTTCTCTAAAATTCAAAACTATATTTTATTAACGACGCGTATTACGATATTGCAAAAATATTATCAGAATACGCTAATTACATATTTAACTTACCTAAAAATATAAAAAAACATATTTAAAGTTCACTTATATCCTTTATTTTAAGATTTAAAAATATTAAAATGCACAAATGAATTTAAATTCTAATCCGCTATTGAATCACGTGATGTTATCCGATGCGCGATCCGTAATATCCTAATTTAAACTTTTTTAAATTAAAAATAATTAAATGACATCTTAATCAATCAATCAAATCTCAAATCAATCAAATCAATACATGACAGAGACCTTACAGTGTTACAATTAGTTGCAGTAAGTAGCCCTGTCTTAATTAAGAGGTGACTGGGATACCGAAACCGATAGATGGCGGTATATCCACCGGAAACAGCGTAGCTCAAATGCAACAGGATCGGGATGAACAACTGGACATAGATCCAGCAGTGGAAAATGGAGGTCTGCTTTGATGTTAATGGTTTATTTTATATAAAGTTACAGTACAGCTTTATATTCCTGAGAAGATATATAAAATAGAAATAAATCAAAATATAGATATATTTTATATATCTATATTTTTATTTATTATAAATAGATATATAATAATAAAATAGATATATAAAAAAGTATATGTTTGTCCGGGATAAACTTCTAATCTACTAAACCGATGTTAAGATCTTGTGCTAACTGTGTACAGTTTGATCCAACTTGAAAAATAGAGTTGTCTATATCTTAATTCGTTGCCACGATGTTTTAAGACAGTACAACATCTATCAGGTCAGCTAGCTTCTAATATATTTCATATACTTACGCAAAGGCTTTAAGCACTGAGCCGTTAGAACAGCCATCTTGATCCAGAACGCAGTCAATAAGAAATTGCTCTGACAAAATATCATTTCTATCTATAGATATCCTCAGCTGACTTTCGATGTTTGCTGTGAAAGATATTTGGTGAAGATATTTTTGTTTTAGTCCGTCTATTGTTTAAAGTATATTTTAACTTTAATCCATACTTTTTTATATTATAAATTCAGCAAACAAGATTACAGTCCGCTTGATGGTAAACGTGACTGCAGCCTATAGACACTGTTATCACAAAGATATCACTAGCGTGTTGCCAACCTTGTGAACTGAACATGCTATGTCACATTTACCCAGTAATTTTACTGCCTCTTTTACCTTTCAAACCGGAACACAGCAATGCGAACACTGGTATTAGGCGGTAGAAATTTTTGTATAAGGTCTCACTTGATGTAAAACTTTTTTTGTTTGATTGATGTAAATTTCATCTTTAATCCAAACGGATATCTGTCTGATAAATTGGTGAACTAATTTAAAGGAAATTTAGCATCTAGTAGGCTAAGATAGCTTAAACATTTAATAAACAAATCATCAATATCATGAAATAAGTAAATTTTTATTTTAGCATTCTTAGAGAAAAACGAACAACGCTTGACACTTTTCACTTATTTCTATATTTGCAAATGTAATAATTGCTCATTGTTCTTGATAATATTACATAATACACGGATTTGTTTAACTGTTTTATTTTATACGATTACCTAATAATAATAATTGTACGGTCACTTAAAAAATATAGATTATATAGTTTCTTTTTCCTTTTTGACGTGACAACGTCTTATAATTCGATGGAGTCGGCTGCACGCACAAAAAAACATGACTCATGCGGCGATACCCCGCTCTAAGGCGTTCCGTTTAAGGCTTGAAGAGCAAGCGATAGCGCGGGACGAGCGACACAGAGGCATAATCGGCCCCGCGTTCGGCAGCGTTCGACATCTCTCTCTCGTACTCGAGTGAGCGATGCGCCAGCGCGGATAGCAGATATATAGTAATACATTTTCGTTAAAAAAATTAAAACGTTCTTTTAAAAATGCAATGCTTTTTATCAGTATTTTTTTATGACGTAGTCACGTTCAACTATCGTCAGTAAACCAACTTTACAGACAACCGATTTTTTTTATTAAATAAACCTATCATAGGCACTTTTAAATTGTCAAAATAATCCATGAGTATTGATATTATTCTCATTATAAAATTATCAGTCCTCATTGTAAAATGATAAAATATAATAAGAAACTAAATCAGTGCAATTAGTACAGTAATTAACTCTACCAACATTCGTATTGGGATGTTAAAAAAATTACATTTAACATTAGTTAAAGCAAAATGTTAGAGTTTTTCTGTTTACTGCGTTCTAACCAATAAGAGAAACGCGAGAGCCGTTTTTTCATAAATAATATTTTTTAAACATAAAAAGTATTTACCAATAACACTAAACGCCCAGCACGCTTCACATAGCCGCTGGTTTTTGACAGGTGAAACCATACCCATTTCCCTCCAGTCCACATACTCAGGCACAGGCGAATTATTTAATTTGCCTGCAAATGATCGAGACCACAATTCGAAATCACTTACATTATATCGGCCCAAACCTTGACCGACTTCCAACAATAAAGTTACTAAAAGAAGCGCGTTCAGAAACATAATAATAATTATAATGGAAGAAAAACCTAGGAGAAGCTTTATTTATGTATTTTTAAGAATTTTATCGGTGTCAATTATCGACTTCTTTTATCTACATGGTTGACATAACAGGATTATCTGTGCATTTTTTAAAGTAATAAATTGCTAACAGGCTTTGTAAGCAAAAATGACAGAAATGTAAGGTAATTAATAATAATAATATAATAACTTTATTCAACAACAAAAGGTAACTTAAACTAAAATACATTTTGATACTTAGGTACCTAAACTAGGCCTAGCCTGTTCTTATAGGCCTATTTAGACAGGCAATGTAAGATATTTAGAACTAGATTGTCCATATACGCATCTGTATATTAATATGTAAAGTGAAAAATATATACTTTTTTTTAAGAAAATTACTCAATATAGAGAAACGGTGAATAAAGCTATTTCTTATAAAAGAAAATCACTAGATAAATTTTATTGATAAAAATGAACATTAGATACACACACCACTATTCAAATGACATAATTGTCTATTTTAACAACAAGTAATAAATTTATGTAAAATAAGTAAATGTAGTTAATACACAAATTTATATGAAATTAATAAATATACAAATAGAATATTTAAATACTCATTTTACATCCAGACATAGATCAAACACTTATGTTTGTCCATATATATAAAAATAGTGCCGAGTGCATCCATGCCATCCAGCCCGCTTTTGTCTATAAACAGGCATGTTATGGCAAGACCACAGAGGAATTACAAATAGGACACTTAAATAAATATACACAACACCAAGACACAGAACAAACATCTTGGCGATCAAGATGCTTGCTGATTGCACTGGATAAGCTCTCTCTCTCTTAAGGAAGTATCGGAGCCGTAAGACACGCTTTCATCCTTAGGTTCACCTGAAGCTGATGGGTCTATAGGCACTCATGTAGCGACTGAAGGTGCTTCATTGTGGAGTTAACCAACCCCAGCAATCACCCAAAGGTATCTTAGGTCTCGTACTCATCGTTCTCATTCACCTATCGACACTACTAGACTCGTACTCGATGTGCGCGAGGTGAGGTAAATATCAATTGAAAGAAAAATTGGAAATTATAAAAGTCAATACTTGATGCCATAAATCTGAAAAAAAATACCTAAGCTAAACTAAAACCCTAGTGTTTTGTAAATGAATAAAACCATAAATATTATCGTAGGGCGCGTGTGCGAAAAATATTTATCATAAAATCTTTATGCCCAATTTATTTTGTATTTGCTCAGTCAAATGCGTCACTGTTGAGTTGGCGGAAGAACCTTAAAATCTAGTGTAGATTTTGAGGTTCTTCCGCCGACTACGCCGGTACCAGAACCGGCGAATGGCGATACATCTCTATCTGCGATATCGTAACTCAGATGCTACAGGGCAGTGATGGGTAGCAGTGTTACGTGCTACGTCGTCGCGATGCTACGCTTGGCGATTGTCAAAAAATCTTGAGGAATCTTATGTCGAATGCTGGGTGGGTGAAGTTTCATTAAAGCTTACCACAAGGTGGTGTTGATGAAACGTTTAACTGTTTGTTAATATTCTTCCTGGTGGGTAATCTGCAGTTTACTTAGTTTTTTGACGCGTCTGGCATCGACAAATTAGTTTAAAGTGGGCCTTATTAAACCTTACACATTCATAGTTTTCGTATGTGTATGATCCTTGTCCTAATCCTGATGACTTTGTTAGTGATAAGTGTTAAAGAGTTAAGAGATTCCCCTGGTTTATCGGCAAAGTGCGTACCTTTATCTTTGTACTAGGTGTCGTAAAAGGCAACTAAGTTACTGGAACTAACAGATGCCATAATATTCATCCGAAACAATGTAGTCGCGAAGTTAAGCTTTTCGATTTCCACCACGCCTGCATTCCCATTCTTACTTTTTTGGGGAAGCCTATGACTTGCAGTGGACGTGCAACGGCTGATATAATTAATAAGTATATTTATATCGAAGATTTGATAGTCCTTGAAATAGACCAATTCAAGTAATAAAGAATATTTGAATTTTAATAGACGCTTTACATATACGCTTATTCTATCATAATTATTAGCTATCACCATTAAACAAACAGATATATTAAACAAAAAGACATATACATATTTCACTGTATTGTTCTGCACGATTGAAAATATTTATAACTAGATACGATAACCATACGTTCTCAAACCAACCGGTCGTTCGACAATTGGTAAAATAATATTTACGACGCCGTTTCGCTGACCGTATATCAAAGAGGCTTTTCGTTTATACATCAAACAACAGTGACGCGTTTGACTGAGCAAATACAAAATAAATTGGGTATATTGATTTTATGATAAATATTTTTTACACACGCGCCGAACGATAATTATATTTGGGGTTTTATTCATTTACAAAACACTAGTTAAGTCTACGTTTTTTTTCAGTTATACTCGTATGGCATCAAGTTTTGACTTTTATAGTTGCCAATTTTTCATAATATTTCTTTAAATTTATGTTTACCTCAACTCGCGCACAGCGAGTACGACTCTAGTAGTGTCGATGGGCGAATGCGAACTATGAGTACGAGGCCTGAGGTACCTCTGGGTTATTGCTGGGGTTGGTTAACTTAACTATGAAACATGGAGGTGCCAGCACCCGACAGATGGAAGTATTCGCGTGTAGTCGATTGCAACTACGAGAGGAGATTGACTTTATAGCTCCAGTATCTCTCTGGAAAAGAGCAAGAGGAGTTCAGTTCAAGTCGTACTAGTCGTTAATAGTAATATGCTTTGGTTTATTTGTAGAACCTTCCACAATTAGTGCATGCACTGGTATTGGTCCCTGAAAGCGTCGCGAGGCGCCATAGGAACGGCGGCTCCTTCATATCTAACTTTAAGGAGGGTGATCAGAGAAATTATCGACGATGTTAGTTTCATGATGGTGGTAGTCGCAAGGTAGTGTCAGTCTCAAAGTGAGGTCAGCCTCAAGGTGCTGTCAGTCTCTAGATGTTATCAGTCTTGTTGGTTGACTAGTGAATACACGTCTCTATGTCGATAGTCTCTATGTTGATAGTTGGGCCCGCAAATATCTGTAAATTTGAGGGTCCGGTAGTGGGTTCAATCATTTTACAAAACAAACATTTATAAAATTAACATTTATGTTTGTTCTGTGTCTTGGTGTTCTATATAGTATGTGTTATTTAAGTGTCCTATTTGTAAAACCTCTGCGTGTAGGTCCTACAATAACATGCCTTATTGTAGACATTTGCGGGCTGGATGGTGCATTTGGCACTTGTTTCTATATATATGGGCAAACATGTGTTTGTTTTATGTCTGGATGTAAAATACGTATTTAAGTATTCTATTATCTCAGATACGATTGCCATTTTAGAAATTACACGAATTAAAGAAACAAGCAAGACATTTTTGCATGTTGAGTTTTTGAGATGATCTGATATTAAGCTCTTAGCTCAGTATCAGAGCATCTCAGATATAAAACATACCGGCCAACTAAGTGTAAGTGTACTTATATTTGCCTGTTTACTGACTTGTCATAGATAATTGACTTTACGAGGTTACCAGTTAATTTATTTTATTCACTAGCAGTTATAAGCGCACATTTATTTATTTCATATGAATATATGTGTTTTAACTGCATTTATTGTACAAGAATTTATTTATACTTGTGACCATTGTGTAAAATATATATTATCATTTTCTTGACTTTCATAGAGAATTATGTAATTTAAATAGTGGTGTGTGTATTAAAGTTATCTAGTGATTTTCGTTTAAAATAAATAAATAGCTTTATGCACCGTTTCTCTGTATTAACTATTTTTTTAAAAAGAGGTATATAATTTACTTCTTACATATTAATATATAGATGTGTATCTCGACAATTCAGTTTTAAACATTGCCTGTCTTATTACCTTACATTTCTGTAATTTTTGCTTACAAAGCTTGTTGGCAATCCATTATTTTAAAAAATGTAAAGAATCTTTAAGAAAGTAAAAATGCACAGATACTCCTGTTATGTCAACCACGCAGATAAAAGTCGATAATTGACACCGATAAAATTCTTAAAAATACATAAATAAAGCCTCCCCTGGGTTTTTCTTCCATTATAATTATTATTATGTTTCTGAACGCGCTTCTTTCAGTGACTTTATTGTTGAAAGTCAGTCAAGGTTTGGGCCGATATAATGTAAGTGATTTCGAATTGTGGTCTCGATCATTTGCAGGCACATTAAATAATTCGCCTGTGCCTGAGTATGTGGACTGGAGGGAAAAGGGTATGGTTTCACCTATCAAGAACCAGCGGCTATGCGACGCGTGCTGGGCGTTTAGTGTTATTGGTAAATACTTAATGTGTGTACTAAATATTATTTATGAAACAGCTCTTGCGTCTATCTCATTTTGTTTATTGGTTGGAACGCAGTAAACAGAAAAGCACTGAAGGTTTACGTTTTAACTAATGTTAAAATTGTTTTAACTAATGTTAAAATTGTTTTAACTAATGTTAAAATTGTTTTAACTAACGTTAAATGTTACTTTTTGATAGGCCCGATGGTGCAGATGGTGATGTGGTAATGCAGAACTCACAACCCTTGGTCAAGGGTTGTGAGTTTGATTACTTGTTGTTTTTTCTGTGTTATTAAATATCTGTATTTAAGTCATTTATATTCGTGATTCCTCTTTTGTCTGGCGCCCGTACCACAACTGCTTGAAAAGACTTACCAAGGAGTAAGGTCAATGTATAAGATGTTGTGAAGATTTGCTTATAATGAAATTTTTGGGTAGTGAAATAATTTTTGAAATGAGTTCTGTAATTTTTAAGTTTATTCATTGCAATAAAAACACATATTTATTACTTCGTCAAAATGTAACCTTTAAACTGTGATTTCGACTTAAATTTTAACAAGAAACAAATCTTTTCTTATTTGTAATAGGGGTTATAATGTGAAAAAGATTTGAATAAATCAATTTAACATTTTTATCATAATATATCATAAACTGCATCTTTAAATATTTATTCATCGTAATTTTCCTGCTGCTAAAAATGTCCATTATGTAAATAGTAAGTATTTTTAATTCAAATAAATGTCACTACCTGTCCGCTTGTGAATTCGTTAGCGTGTGTGATGATGACATTGATGACTTCTTTAATTCTTTATTTCTTGTTAATGTTTGAGTTATCTGCCTATTAGATGCCAAATTTTATTACAATTATTTCGCCAATTTATCCGACAGATTCGTCCGTTTGCATTTATATCATTAGTATGGTTTAAAGATAAAATATACTTAAACTGTTACATAAGGTGAGATCTTATACAGAGGTCTCACTCTCATTAATTTCTACCGCTAAATAGCAGTGTTTAAAAGGTAATAGAGGTATTGAAATTACTGGTTATTTACCCATCGCGCTATAGCATTTTTAGTTCTCAAGGTTTCTCAAGCGTGTCTCCAATACGCTAGTGATATCTTTGTGATGACACAAGTGTAGACTGCGGTTACGTTTACCATCAATAGGACCATATGCTTGTTTGCTGTGTTCATAATAAAAAAAATATAGATTAAAGATAAAATGTAAATATCTTCATTCACAGCAAACATCGAAAGTCAACTGAGGATATCAATAGATAGATATGATATTTTGTCGGAGCAATTTCTCATTGACTGTGTTCTGGATCAAGATGGCTGTTCTAACGGCTCTGTGCTTAAAACCTTTGCGTAAGTATATAACATATATTAGAAACTAGCTGAAAAAATATTGTGACAATAAATTGAAATATAAACTATCCTTTCTGTTAAATTGGATCAAACAATATTAACATCGGTTCAATGGATTAGAAGTTCATTCCGCACAAACTCGGTGATACGTTACGTACGATTACGTTTTGTTTTTTTTGATATGAAATATATTTAAAACATATTCTCAGGAATTTAAAGCTGTACAGTAAATTCTGGTAAATTTAAATAAAATAAACCATTAACCATTCCACCGCTGATAACATCCCGTGATTTAATGGCGAATTAGAATTTAAATTCATATGTGTATTTTGATATTTTTAAATGTTAAAATAAATTATATAATTGAAGATGAGGAGATATCTTTTCTTTATATTTTCAGGTAAGATAAATATGTTATTAGTGTAAACTTATTATATTTGTTGCAATATCGTGATAAGCGTCATAAATAAAATACAGTTTTGTATTTTTAAAGAAACAATTTATGATTTGTTTTGAAAATCCTCAATAATATTTCTAATCATCATATCAGCCATTGCAAGTCCACTGCTGGACACAGGCCACCTCAAGAAATGGGGAATTTCGCCCATAATTGCCACGATGAACTAGCGTGTTGGCAATCGCAGAACGCAACTTTCGTATCGGGGATGCTACACTTGCCGGGCCGGGCCGCTAGCCAATAATATAACAAAACATGATAATCAATGATTCTTTGTTTTCAGATACATTGTAACAAAACTAGGTGGGGTTCTTCGACAGTCAGATTACCCTGATTATCAGGAAGAAAAACGGAATTGTAGATGGAATCCTAGATCACTTAAGGATACGTTGACTATCCCAGTAAGTACGCAAATTTTTTGTGTTTTTATTATAAATAATGTGAATAAGCTAATGTGTCCAGTTTTATGAGAAACCGTCGCTCCCTTTCTTTAGAAAAGAGTATAAATTTATCGTTGTACGTTTTTATGAACAGATTATTTACTCTTTATGTTATTGTTAATTTTTCAGAGTATCAAAGGAACTTCTCAAGTAAACCTACAAGCGCTCAGCACTAGCATGCCCACTAGCCCTCAGCTGATACCCGTCATTGGCTTTAGAAGAATAAAACCTGACGAAGATGTTATGGCGTACTTCTTGAAAAAGTATGGACCACTTTCCGCTGGTATGCAAATAAGTTTTATAAATATTTTTATTAATTTCAGGTTTCCATTCTATCACCAAAGCTGTTTCATGTTCCACTGTAATAATAATCATATGTATCAGCAAATTATCCTTTATATAGAATATGCAAGTGGTATAATCAATTGGATGGTGACAAGGATATATTTCCACTTAGATAGAAAGTATTCATTATCATCATATCAATGGAAGTCCACTGCTAGACCCAGTTCTTACCAAGAAAGTTGGAATTTTGGCCCATAATTGCCGCGCTGGGCAATAATGTTGGCATGCCGCAGTGAACAGCTTTCTTGACGTGGATGCGGCTCATCCCCGCCCTGAGCATTTAAGCTATGCTATTGCGAATTGATATACCGTCATCTGTCGGTAATGGTATCTTAGTCACTTCTTACGACACCTGGTACAGGGGAAAGTACTATTCTACTCTAATGTAGTAATGAATTAGAATTAGATTACAAAGTAGATTGTGATAAGCTTCTACTTCTATTATTGTTTGCGATTATTTTGCTAACAAAACCAGATTGTATCTTACAAATAATATAAGTAAGTGTACAATGTATAGCTCTTGTCTAACTTAATATAACACAGCTGAAATTGTACTTACTCATACGAATACGAAAATAAAATCAAATAGACTAGCGGTAAGCTTTTTATAAGTTAGCCTATTATATGAACAACTGTATTGTAATATACCAGTTCGGTTAGTGTACGCGCAAAAATATTTTGCACGGGGGCGACTTTTGTGCGGAGGACTCTGGTCGGAAGGAGGGTAATTTGGTTTACCCTCCCTATATTGGTCGGGTGTGATCTCAACTAGGAAGCTCACTGCTCGAAGCTGGGCTATCGTTACACGTGGGCTAGGTTGTCTAATCTTGAAATTGTAGTATCGGTGGTGGTGAATCGGTGCCCAGTTGCGGTCTCAGACTCATTCTGAGTCTGAGTCTGAGTTGTGCCGCGAGTTCACGTTGAAAGTCTTGGCTACCAGTAGCCTGGCGTACCTGATAAAATTTAGTATAAGTGACAACAAACAGAAATCTTGCCTTCGCAGTGTAACTCGCTACAGCGCCATCTATTGAGGGTTAAGTGTATACAGTAGGCACAAAATTGACAGACACAAATCCACAGTTAATTTTGAACTCAATGTCTCGCTATTAAAGATTGATATAGATTGCATAGTATTGTGTTGGTTGATTTATTGCTGTGTTGCTACATATAAGTAAATATCTATAAATATTAATTTGTATCTTACTGTGTCTAACATTTGATTTTTTTTTGCAGCCATTAACTCGGCCTCGATGAAACTGAATACGAATTCAGGCAATATCATCGACGAACCCACGGATGAGACATGTGATCCTAAGCATTTGGACCATTCAGTGCTTATTGTTGGCTATGATACATATGGTATGTGCGTCCAATTAACTTGACCTAAGTGAACCGTAATTTAAAAAGAAAACCAAAGCTTGATGGTTTATGTGAGTTATCCTCTTGACCTAATAAACAAGAGAATAGATAAGATATAGGCCCTTAAAGTAAAAATACTGCTTATTCACAGCGCACCGCGGTTTGACTTACTTAATTTCCTCTTTTTTTCTATTTATTGTGAGTAACCGCCAGAATAGAATAGTACCTCCCACTGCACTAGGTGTCGTAAGAGGTGACGAAGGTACCAGAACCGACAGATGACGGTTTATCCATCCGAATCAATGCAGATCACGTGCACAGGGTGGGGATGGGCAGCAGCATCTCCGTGAAAGCTACGCTCTGCGATTGCCAACACTGTAGGCCTATCTCCAGCACTGGATTTCCAATAGCTGTAATGACGATAGCTTAAAAATATATATAAATCATGAATTTTTGGAGTATTGTGAATATCTTTTTGCAATTATGTTTAAAGAAGATAATGTCATCAAAAAAATGCAATGTATAAAACTTCAGTGTTTACGTATCTTGGTGGACTGTACAATATCGAGCTGAAGAGACATCTCATCATCAGACACAACGTCTTACCGCGCGGTGCTACGAAGCATAAATGAATGAACGATACATACAATTCACTTGAAAAATAGTATTTACGTAGTCTTTTGTTTTTCTTGTAGTTGATAAAAATACGAACGCGAAGATCCCATACTGGATAATTAAGAACTCGTGGGGAACAGAATTCGGCGATGACGGTTATTATTACTTGGTACGTGGTCGCAACGCGTGCGGCGTTAAGAGCGACGTGTCGATAGCTTTTGTCAATTAAGTGGTTTTAAGAACACAATATGTGTGAATTATATGCGCATATTATATGAACTTGCCTATAAATATAGTAGATAAATATACAGAATACAGTTTTATTTACATACTTTAATACCCTTCGTTTTTTTATATTATGCACTTTCAACTTACTTAGGTTTTTTTTTCATGTTTCTTTCATAATATTTTGTCTGCTTATGTTAGTTATGAAGCCCCAGTTCTTTTAACATTTGCTTCCAATGGGTTATCATTATCACTATCACATAAAGACTGTGGGACATTTCACATTTATTTTAATGTAAAGGACTATTCATACATATTTACTCGGGTCACAGACAGTGGTCTGAAATTTTAATGACCCACCAGTATAAATGTTTTTTAAAGTACAACAAAATTAGTATTCGCATTGCTTTGTTCCGTGTTAAAGGGTAAGAGAGGCAGTTAATTTACTGAGTAATGTGGCATAATATCTTTATGTTACAAGGCTGGCACCGCATTACTTATATCCTTGTGATATTACGAGCGTCTATGGGCTGCACGCGGAATGAATGCCAGTTTGTGGACCTAATTTAAGATTAAAATAAAATAAATAAAAAATGGCGTCTTTTTTTCAACCACTGCATAAGAATAATAATGCTAGTTTTATTATGACTACTCCTGTTCTAATATATTAAAATCCAAAACACAGCTTGCGCTTTCTACTTAATTTCTTCATTTTAATTTTTAGTACGCATTGTCTTTTTGTTATTGTTAAATTGTTATCAATTAAATTTATCGTATTCACAATTTAAATAGTATATTTACAACCTGTCATATTCTTAAAACTAAAAGTTAGTATTAAAATATTTCAGGGGTTAAATTTTTCAGTCACGTTGTAAAATCTTAACAATAATAAATAATATATTCAAAATATTTACAATCATTACTTAAATTACAATACAAATATACCATTTATATTATCTACAGCTGTTTACCATTTTTATAATTAATTAAACGCTGATATGTCGTAAAATAAAAATAACAAAAAATAGAATTTACCTTTACACAGAGCCAGTGAACTCGCTAGGCGGGTCGATTCAATTTCTATTAGAGTCCACTCTAAAATGTTCGGCATTCGAAAATATATGAAAATCTAAATGGTTATGTAAAGATATTAGGAGTATACAACTATATAAATATAAAACAGATATTAGAATTATGAATGAATCACAAATATAAAACTTAAATACATATAAAATCTATCTAGTATACCATCTTCATAGTAAACCTATTCAAAGTGTCATACACATAAGAGGCAAAGGAAATGCATTGAAACAAGTGCAATGCTGCAGATCTACTGAAGTACAATAGTCTAAAATTCCAAGCAACCAGTAATAAATTGACGAGATTCCCGTACAAACCTCAACCGCCGAGCTCGCGCCGCAACATCATTCAGCCACTTCTACTTAACTAATGACAAATAACAAGTGCTTGCCTGGACTAATGGTGAGGTTGCAAGAACTTGTTCTTAAGTATTGCAGGACGGCTAAAACTGCACTCGCCAACTAATTGGTTCGAAAAGCTGTATTTGTGGGAGTTTGAAACATTCCTGAAAGTATCTAAAACCCACACACGTTTAACCTTGAATTCATCTACATAGACGTTTGTACAATAAAAAAATCCTTTGACGGGTCCGATGGCGCAGATGGTTAAGATCCTATTTTATGTACCAAGGGCTGTGGCTTCGATTTCCAGCCAGGAAAAATATTTATATGATGATATTTGTATTTGTTCTGTGTCTGGGTGTTAAAAATTTAATTAAGTAGTATATTGGTAATTCCCCTTATTTGCGTAATACTACTTAATATAGTTTATATAATACCTACTAACTTAATTATATATAACGAATGTGACACATTTCAGTCAGTGACCTCATTATACCAGCTTTTACCTCATTAAACACCAAGTGTGGTATAAATTCCCAGACCATGTAATTGGGCAGGATGACCGCAAACTGACAAAAGCAGTCATTATATTCATTTCCTTAAAATTATCTCTCAATGACTATTTTAAGTAACTTCATAAATCGCACTAATAGCCCTCTTCTAGCGCTAGTCTGTGATAATAAACTGTATACCTTATGAAAATAACTAAAATAAACTAGGCGAACTATGTCTACATCTGTTGACTGACAAATTTTGTATATTACAACCTAGAGCTAAGTCTATTAGCGAGATGAACTATATGATGTATTTTACCGTATGTTAGCTTGCTGTCCAGGTCAAATACTGTACTCTTGACCATATCCAGTTCCTCGTTCTTAACAACTATTTATAGATCTATTTGGTAACAAATTTAACAAATGGTGTAACAAATTTAATACATTTGGCCTATTTTTCATTAAAAGACTTGTTAACGTTAAACCAGTTCACTGCTTGCGATGTTTGTTTACATCGTCATAAAGAGCCTGTTGTCTTTTTACTTTGAAAAAAAGGTAAATGTCACCTGCAAAGACTGTAGCGAATATAGTATATATTCGCTAGAGTCTTTTGTTTATTAAGGCAAGTCTATAACCTTATGTACTCAGTACCTACTCTTTGAACCAAGGTGAAGTACTCAATCTTCTATTTTAGATTAGTTAGATCCAACGATCAAAAATATATCTTAAACTTTTAGATATATGCATTGTTTTTGGAATTGAATCATCGGTCCAATAATTAACACATTTTACTTTTTAGACTTTACCACATTGTATATAAGTGATTAATGTTGGTATGAATAATTAAGTAGAAACTGCCAAATTGCAGAACTGTTTACTATTGGACCGACGATATACTCGTAATGCTAAAAATAAAGCATCTTCCGCTGTAAATATTGAGGAGCGCCACCGAACTCAGTAGACTCGAGAGCAAATACCAACGTTTATTCATGAGATTTATTATATATCGATGATATTCCGAGCGATCGAGGTATAAAACAAGAATTGGCGGTCCAGACGAAAACCGTAAAATTTATTACAATCATAACAAACATAACTGTACTCCGGGGATCGGTTATTTCTTGTGAGGTATTTTATTGTCGGTTCGGTTATTTTGCTTTAGTGATGTTCGGTTTTACCGATAGATTTGTTGTGGGCTTTCGATTTATTTCGATGCTACCGCTTTTGAAGTATTACAAAACGGAGGCGTGCACGAGTTCATTATCATTATAGCAACCGTGAAACACCTGCTCACTGCTGAATATAGGCCTCTCCAAGGAAGGGGAATTTTCCCACAATTTCCGCGCTAAGCAAGCGTAGTGGCAAATTTGCGCATCTCCACCCTGTTGCAGTTTAGCTACACCTAGTACAAAGGAAGATACAATTCTACCGGTAGCGGTACTATTCCCTACCGGTAGCGCACGGAGAGTATCTCACTCGCGCCGATTTGAGGTTATATTGCTATTTGTCATTTAAAATGACAAGAGAGGCAGTGAAATTATATGGTAATATGTCACAGGTTTTTTTTTCACGAGATTGTTAACGTTCGAAAGGCAATAAGCGTTTCTAGGTATTATAACTGCTTGGCATGTCTTTGAGCCGTTAGCCGGTGAGCAAACTTAGCGGCACAAAAATCTGTCACATATTTGTGCGGAACAATATGCGGTAACACTGGTGTGACTCAGATATATACTATTACTTAACAATTGTTGTATTTCGTATCTTCATTTATACGTTATGAACGTTGCCATCATCTGTTTACAAATTTATTCCATAAAATGAGAAAACTTTTTTTCATTTATAATTACTTAAAAACAGAGTAACATGTAGTAACATTGGTTTGACGCAAATTTATACTCTGGTTATTTTAGGAATAGTTTAAACAGTCTCCAACTATTGATTGATTTTACATCTTCTTCATTTATACATCATAAACGTTATCATCTGTAATGTAGGTATTCCATAAAATTACATTACTTTTTTTCATTTATTATGACTTTAAATTTAATGGCGTAAGGTACCGGCAGAAAAGAATAGTACCTCTCACTGCACCAGGTGTCTTAAGAGGCGACTATTGTACCAGAACCGATAGATGGCGGTATATCCATCCGAAACAGTGCAGCTCAAATGCACTGGGCAAGGATGGGCAGCAGTATCCCCGTAGCGATAGCTGCACTCAGCGATTGCCAACAGACGTGTCCAGCGCGGCAATTATAGGCAAAAAAACCTCCTTTCTTGGTGGCTTGTGTCCAGCAGTGGTCTGTCAATGGATGGTATGATCAATGACTTTAAAACGCGGTTAACTCAACTTTTTTTTACTCAATGTAACCTATATCAAGTTTCAAAGACAATAAAAAGTAGTGTTATTATTATATCAAGCTTGTATTATTGATGTGTAATAGTTGCTTGATCATTTATATTGTTTATAAATTAAGTAGGTATAAAAGGTGAGAATACCTAAAAGGATATTGCAAATTATTTATTGTTGACCGTAAATAATGCAATGTTTTAGTATTAAATAAGGTAACGACCTTATTTGCGGCAACCTGCTTTTAATATTGCGTATAATCTTTAATCGTATCGATACAAACGAAATAATACTTGGTGTTTTTATATGCCGACGTACAAAAAATATATTAATAAAGCGTTGCTGATCCGCGATTCGTCGATGTTATATTACGTACACCAATCGAAGCTTCACTCTTTTTTCGGGATAAGAGAGCTTAAACATGTCTGACGTGTTTTACTGAGCTTCGCCTGGAGGTTCCTTGCACAAAACATATTCTTTTTTTTTTATTTTTACTTTCAAATGCTAATTTACCAAAAAAAATGCAGGTTGTTAAGTACCAACAGACAGATACCCTTCCTTTGCATCAAGTTCAATTAATAAGTCCAATGTTTCTATATTTTATAGTAGATGATTACATATAAGTTTTTACCCAACATCTCAATCTCACTCCGAGTTGAGTCACTCAATACACTTGTGTTTCGGACATCTGACAACACAGTAATCCCAAATATAACACATAAATTTTGGGATGTCTGGGTGTTAAATGTATGTATATTAAACAGCCAGACACAGAAAAAGTACAAATGTCTTCAAATAAATGTTTGCCCTGAGTGGGGATCGAGCCCGCGACCTTTAGTGCACAAAAAATATTACTGCCATCTGCACTATCGCGCCCGTCGAATAGAATAAATATCATCTCTAAATATCTTTCACTTTTATTTCTTTAAATACATGGAATGCATTATATCACAGCAATAGTAATCACAAATGTAACACATAAATGTTAGGATGTCTCGGAGTTAAATATATATTAAACACCCAGACACATTAAAATACAAACGTCATCAAATAAATGTTTGCCCTGAGTGGGGATCGAACTCGCGACCTTTAGTGCACAAAAAAGGATCTCTACAACTGCACTATCGCACCCATCAAATAGATTAAATGTTATCTCTTAATATCTTTTAGTTTTATTTTTTTAATACATCGAATGCATCATAGCACTATTAACTACTATATTTAGTTGTCTAGGTTTATACATGGACTCTTGCCGATGAACATGTAATTCATGACGGCAATTTATTTACAAGAATGGCGGTGTTAAGATTCTTATCGTGAGTTGTCGCCAAAAATTGGATTTCCTACGAGAAAGAATTGTAGCCACACAAAAGCGTCAAATTGTTATTTATAATTCTAACATAACACTGATCCCTTATATCTACGTTAAAAATTTTAACTCAGCGTTTCATTCCGTGCTGGCTGTAGGCTCACTTCTAAATCGCACAGACACACACTACGGAAGAATACATTTATATTGCTTGTACACGAAATATGTACGTATTTTCTCTAAATTATATATCGTTGCTCACGCATGTAGTACCTACTCACTCATATAGCACAAGTTGACAAAACAGACGTCATTAGACGGTTTTATAATAGTCAAAGCTGTCATATTGACAGCTTAGACTCAGCTCTCAGTTTGACAGTTAGCGCGCTAAACGATTACCGAAGTTAATAGACATTAAGTTATCTATTTTTTTCTTGGTCCTTGTTGCAATCACATATTCAACGCAATTTGACGTGAACAAGGTATATATATATAATTCTACTGTACGTGTGTATGTAACCAAACTTCTGCTAAATGGCTGGACCGATTTTAATGTTTATTTGTAGGCGTTTTGGTGGCGCCTTGAATGGTTTAAATTTACAAATTAGCCCACCAGGTAATTTTTTTCTACTAACTAAATGGCTGTAATGTTGATGATGATTATTTATTTTTTTCGAAAAATACTATTATTTAATTCTGTGATAGACAGTGACACGATAAAACTATTTAAAGTAGAAAACATATTCCACTGCTGGACATAGGCCTTCCTAAGAAAGGGGGAAATTTTCCCATAATTGCCACGCTAGGCAAGCGTTTTGGCAATCGCAAAGCGCAACTCTCGCGATAGGGATGCTGCTGCCCATCCCCACCCTGTGCATTTACTCTGGTTCTGGTACCTTAGTCACCTCTTACGACACCTGGTACAGAAGGAGGTACTATACTACTCAGCCTACCGGCAAAAAAGTAAAGATTTAAATTCAATATGTTTTTCAACCATGATATAACACAGTACGATAATTTAGCTTCTGTCCCGCAATGGCGTAAGACGTGACACGTATTAATGTTTCGTTTGCTAATAGATCGAGTTTTCTTACTCTGAAATGGATACAACAATTCAACTATCCCTCAAGAGATCGTTAGGAATATTTGCAATTCGAGCAAAGTTTGGTAATTCCACCTGCCTTCGGTCTAACCACACTTTAATGGCGGCTACGCGCGAAATTTCAATGAATCTGAAAACTTTTCACGAGCGAATTTCAATGAAACATACGGTTATTAACTTGGTCGAGCCCTACTGTATCAGTCGTAAATGTCCACCGTTGTACATAAACTAAAGAAATCAAATACATAAATAAATAGATTCCGACCTAGGGTCGTCTCTCATTCTCAAACGTCTTCCTGAAATATTTGTTCCAATCTTTTAGTCCAATAGAAACCTAACCCTTCTCTAACCTTACCTTATATTTTCTAACCTTATATAATATTAGAACCAATCGAACGAAACGAAAACCAAGAGCAAAACATTAAGTATCCAATTCGGTGCAGTAATTCTAAATAGATAGATAATTTCGATTATTCATTTTTATATAGGTACATAGTTGCAAAATTAACTCTCTATGTTCGCTTGTAACGCTTTCACGACTCAATATCTGAACCAATATTGAAAATGCGGAGGCCTTTTCACTTCATATGGTCAAAAAAGGTTTTAAACAAAAAATAAATTAAAACCTTAAATCCCATGAAAATTCTTGCAAATAAAAAGTTAATTTATTTGATTCGATCTTTTAGTCAGATCAGTCAAAAACCTGTCCAATTGGGAATATCTTCAATAGCCATGTGTCTAGCAGTAAATTTCCTACTTTAATTATTTTTTTCTTTTTCCCCAATCAGATTGTAAGGACAAATTAAAAACCTTATGTCAGTTACTGATTTCTTTATACAAAAGTATGAAAAAGTTATATTATAAAGAAACTGTTTTTTTTTAGTTAAGAAGATTCGACTTTGATCCATTGGTGAATGGAAACACAAAAAGAAAATAGATCAGCAACTACATTCTAGGCGTTCAAATCGTTTTTATAGATTACTAGCTGTGCCCGCGACTTCGTCCGCGTGGAATAGTTTTTTGGGTACCATACCTATTTACTTCAAATTATATAAACTTTGAATGTCACGTTTATTTATATCGAATCAATGGCCTGAAAAATAAGTTTTAAGTTTCTAGCTCTAAAAATAGCGATCCATGCAAACAACTTTTCATCCCCCCTTGCAACCCCTGACAACCCTTATTTCGAGTTCAAAAATAGCCTATGTCCTTTCTCAAGGTCTAAAGATTGTCTATGCCAGATTTCATCAAAATCGGTTGAGAGGTTTAACCGGGAAAGCGTAACAGACAGACAGACAGACAGACAGACAGACAGAGTTACTTTCGCATTTATAATATTAGTAGGGATAAGTAGGGATGTACAAAAGGATTTCAGTCCCTTAAACACAGGCATGGGAATGTTAATCAAAGGCCGTTTTTAAGGCACAGGCCTGAGAAGCGACCTTTGACTAAACGCCGTTTGTCTCTGTTCGACTTCGTGGGTGTCTCATAGGATAGTTTTGTAATAAATAAAAGTAATAAAGATAATCACATTCTTCGATATTCAGAACCTGAAACCTGATCAATATACTATATTATCAATATCATCATCATATCAGCTGTAGGAAGTTCGCTGTTAACCATAGGCTTCCCCAGAAAAGGAGATTTTTGCTAAGGGTTTTCCGTGGGGTACCGGCTGAATAGAAGTGTACCCTCTGTACTAGGTTTTGCAAGGCGACTGAGGTCCCGGATCCGACAGATGGCGGTATATCCACCTGAGACGGTGTAGTTCAAATGCAACAAGGCAAGATTTGGCAGCAGCATTCTCGTCACGAAGCATTCTGTTTCCCACCACGCCTCCCCAGTGCGGCTATCTTGGGCATAATACCCCCTCTCTTGGGGAAGCTTATGTCCAGAAGTGGATGTTCTTCAACTGCTGTGATGATAGGTTTCAAGAGTCACTCATCATAATAAACCGATGCAGACGATTCTTGGCTTCAATGATCGCATAACTACTCACCACTACTTATTTTTCCCTATTGTACTAACGCTGGATTGCGAAGTCATATTATCCTTACAAAAATTAAATACTCCATTTTCCTCTCACAATTGTATGTCCCAGAGGTAACAGAGGACAGAGAATTCAATTAAAATTCCCATAAGTGTGTAAAATATTTGTCATGAAAAAGTCTTACTCATACTTGTTCTAGGCATAAAAACTGATAGATGGCACTACTGCAGTATGGTGATCATACTAAGGTAATGTGAGAACCCAATCAGTACTATACTGTTTATTATATAACAAATATTCAAACGTACTGTTTCAAGTAACTAACGAGTCCTCGTACCAAGAGAAAATTCATTCTACAATTGCTTCCATGATTTAAAACATTGGTGTAATTCACTTCACTGCTCTGAAAAACTTATTTATTACTTACAAAAGGTTCTAGAAGCGAGATGGAGTAAGCCAAATGCCTTTTTAATTAAACCAACTTATTATTAAATTCGTCGTGTCGGTTATCTTACAAACGTGTCACACAGGTAAGTGATGCTGAGAAAAAACGGTCGGTGAATTCGTAATTATTATATATTTTAAAATATTTACTATCTAACCACTAACTATCTTATAGTAAACATTTATAATCATTTTCTAGATTTAAGACAATCAATTGACGGACGTAGTGATTTTAACATGTACGTCAAAGGTCGTGGGTTTGATCTCCACCCAAGACAAATACTTTTTTGATGAATGTTTTTTCTGTGTCAGTTATTTATTATTCACATATCAATTTATATATAATTTAATTATTAATGTATTATATTTGTAATACCGATCTGTTATCCGTAACACAATTGCTATACCAATTTATCTCGGAGTCTGGTCAACGTATGAATTGTCGTGTAATATAATTTAAAAAAAATCGCTGTTTACGTAAAACGGCCTTTAACCCGGAACGTCATTACTCCCTGAAATACCAAGTATTTTGCGATTGCTTAAGACATGGACTTTATTTTTATAACGTGCTTTAAGAGCTTGTATTTTACAGGCTCAAAAGAAGACCGGACTTTTCCTGTGACTTTATTAAAATAGCTCGTAGCAATAGGTCGTCTGCATGATTACCTCACTCTCGCCTAATTCCACCACCAAACTACACTTTTCGCTTCGTTTGCATTGCTATGTTCCGGTTTGAAGGGTGAGAGAGACAGTGAAATTACTGGGTAACTTAATATGTTATCTTCAGGTCACAAGGTTGGCAACGTGCTAGTGATATCCTTATGATATTACGCGCTTCTACAGGCTGCTGTGCTTATGCTTACGTTTACTATTACTGGTCTAATAAAAAAGCTACTAACCCAATTAAAATTGTATATATTTTCCACGCATACGACAAATATTACTTACTATAACAAGATTATGTTACCAAAGACAAAAGAGCGAAGAAAAAGTGAAAAAAATGAGCCCACTTGACTCATTTTTTTAACCTTGTACCTTAACCTCTTACCAGTTAGTGGAATATTACTTATAGCGGAAAAATCTTAGAAATACATTTCAGTAACCTACAATATACAATTAGCCGTGAGGTACCGGCAAAGTTAGCTGTGCGGTACCAGCAGAGTAGAATAGTACCTCCTTTAGTACCAGGTGTCGTAAGAGGCGACTGAGGTACCAGTACCGACAGATGGCGGTATATCCATCTGAAACAGTGTACCTACCTCAAATGCGTAGCGCGGAGATGGATAGCAGCATCTTCGTCGCGAATACGCTACACTCTGCGATTGCTAACACGAATGCCTAGCGCGGCAATTATGGGCAAAATTCCTTCTTTCTCGGGTTGGCCTATGGCCAGCAGTGGACTTCCAATTGATCTTATGATAATAACGCTTTCGATAGTACACCTCATATTCCCCGAGAGATCCCCAATAGGACAGGTTGTATGCGGCTAGCTTCCAGCGTAAGCCTGCGGTTTAGACAAATCGTTTCATTTGGCTTCGAGCATTGCCCTCACAATAACTCGTTGGGCTACTTTCAATTGGCGAATAAGACTCATAGTGAGTGAGTTGTTTTATAGTATTTGTATGACATGGGACATACAAGATTATTTTGATTTCTTTGATTTTTCGTCGATAATCGTATGAATTTTAAACTAAATGTTGTGTCTTTAAGTGAACACACATAGTGTTAATGAATGATTTTTCATATTTTCGCAGCTTAAGAGTATAATATCGTACAATATTCGACAGTCATCAGTCGTAGACAGCTCGTCTAGTCCATTTTAGTTATGTCTATAGCATTATGGGGTGAAGCCATTCCAAATTAAGTATACATATATTTTTGACGTGACAACGTCTTATAATTCGATATAATTCAATGGAGTCAGCTGCACGCACGAAAAAACATGACTCATGCGGCGTTACCTCGCTCTGAGGCGTTCCATTTAAGGCTTGAAGTTCAAGCGAGAGCGCGAGACGAGCGACAAAGAGGCACAATTGGCCCCGCTTTCGGCAGCGTTCAACATCTGTCTCTCTCGTACTCGAGTTAGCGATACGCCCGCGCGGACAGCTGCTTTACAATAAGACATTTTCATAAATAAAATTAAACGTTCTCTTAAAAAATGCAACCATTCCATCAGTATTTTCTTATGACGTTGTCACGTTCAACTATTGTCAGTAAACCGATTTTACAGACAATCTATTTTTTTATTAGACCAGGAAGACAAAGAAACATACAGTCCACGTGATAGCGTAAGCGTCACCGCAGCCTATCGATGCTCGTATTATCACAATGATATTACAGCGCGTTGGCAACTTGATGACTTGAAGATATTATATCAAATAACCCAGTAATTTCACTGTCACTCTCAACTTTCAAGCAATGCAATATTTGGCGGTAGAAATAGGCGAGGGTGAGGTACCAATGTATAAGATATTTATAAGGCCTATAAATACCTCATGGTTATTTTCTGTCCACTATTGTCACGCTTAGCAGGCGTTGTGGTTTTCACAGAACGATGCTTTGCGGCAGGAAATACCTGCACCTAGGTATTTATGCACGAGGATGTTAATATCCCTAAATGGTAAATTAACGATCTGTCATATACGAATGTATAATACAGTCAACGCGGAAAATTCGTCGGCTTATTTGAAAATAGAGCTCAGAAGTATTGGATTATGTAAAAGGATATATGAAATTTATTAATTACAGAGAGAAGCCGCTGTCATTATTGGGCATAATTGTATTAAAACATACCAATGCAGTTTTATTAAATATTACGTTACACAAAGTCATTTCCTCATTATACCGTTGACGGTGGACGGTTGATGTTTGTTTAAATCTAACTGACGTGAAAATATTTAAGGCATTGAATATGAAAATAAATCGGTTGATAGTGCTTTGTTTTCTTGTTAATACTTCGATACTGTGTTTGGGTAAGATGTGTATTGTTATTAATAAGTAGTAAACCTTATAGCTATAGCCTTACATTTATTTATATTTTATCTAAAAATATTTTATGGCACACATTGACATATACGGACTATATCTATTCTTGATTTGAAACTAGTTTTACCACTCAAAATCTGTCAAGCGCGCGATTTAGATATATATATATATATGTATAATTTTATGCATTATAATTATTTTTATTAACATTTTATAATCACGGATCATATATATCGGATCGGATATCGTGTGACATAGAGATTTATTTTTCATACGACTCAGTCGACAGGCATGCATACGATTGACGTGATAGCAAGCGTCGCCGCAGCCTATAGACGCTCACAACGATATTAATATCGCGTTGCCAATTTGGTGACTTTAAGGAATAATTACCCAGTAATTTTTGGTTGCCTGTAAGAGCCCATTTGGCGATAAGGCCCCTTGTGCTATTCCTTGTGTTTGTAATGTACATGTATTGTTTTTATTGGTGTACAATAAAGAGTATATGATAATTATAATTATTTATTTCACTACCTCCTTCACTTTTCAAACTGGAACACAGAGATGCGAACACTGCAATTTGGCGGTAGAAATAGGTGAGAATGAGGTACCTACGCAGACACATTTGTATGAGGTTTGCCTCAAGTAAGTCATACTGACTTACAATTGCTATAGTATAGATACCAACAAAGCTGGAGCAGGATTTAAGAACATAATAATTTTTGTCGGGTCCGATAGCGCAGACAGTAGTGATAATATGTTGTGCGCTAAAGGTCGTGGGTTCGATCCCCACCCGAGATAAATATTTATATAAAGTAATTTGAGTTTGTTCTGCGTCAGTGTGTCAAATATATGTATTTGGTACAAAAGAGGAATAAATAATTTGATTCCTCTTTTGTGTTTGGTCCGTAACATGTAACAATGCTTTAAGCTTAACTTTCACTTTTGTATTAATGTATAAGATGATGTTAATTTATAATTGCTTGTATTGTGCTCAACTCTATTTATGTATTGTATAAATATGATATAAATTTACTTTTCACATTTATCTACTACTTAAACGTATTCTTCAGTTCAGAAAAAAGTTTAGTGTCTGCAAAGATCTCTCTATCATAAATGACACAAGGGTGTATTGAAATAAGAAACAACTAAATGATATACTTGCATCGCTTTTTTTTCAATACTAGTGTTCTCCAGGTGGCCGAAAATTTTGTAAAAACACTTTCTTTACTTGATTTTTATTACATCACCAGCAGACCAGCGGTTTTACACGAGTTAAGTTTTTTTCAAAATTATTCTTTAAGGGGATAAAAAACCCCCTTAAGGGATATTGGTGGAAAAAATATCTTATACATAATTCATAACTTACAATGAAGAACCTTTTTTCTGAATTACAATTAAAATAACTTGGCCTTCAGGGGGTGAATATTCAAAAATCCTTTCTTAGTACTCTCCTCAATTATAAAGGGCCCCTGAAAACTTTCAAGTTTCTAACCCTTTCAGTTTAGGCCCCGCGTTTTTGTGTTAGTAAGCTTCTTTTTTTATTTATAAGTACATACAGATTAATATTGACTCAGTTTAAGCATGTCAATGTGTAATTCAAATAGTAGCGTGTGTAAAGATTAGTTAAATTGATTTAATGTTTTCCTAGTGCAAATTATATAATTTAAATAGATTTTGCACTTTTTCTCCGCCTCAACTTTAATCGTATCAAATTTCACGTTCATCTGTTCCCGCAATTACCGTAAAAATTAATTTTTTACGTACATAAAAAAAAGAATATTAACAATATATGTATTATACTTTATTTTTACTTTTTTTCTTAAATATAATATATATATTTGTATAGGTTTACCAACAATTCAAATTATAAATACTCATACACTGCCAATTCAATATGATTGTTACGCTGATGAGATGGTGTATATCATTTGCACTACACCTAAGCATGAAGGCAGTTTGCATTGGGAATGCTGCAAAGGAAGGAATTGTAAGTATGTTTTAAAATGCACTATAAGTATAGCTTAATTCGAATGACAGCTGTCAAATTGACGTGTTTTTATATGTTGAATAACTAAATCACTAGTCTCAAATTACTCCTTAAATTCAATTGTATCGTTCCTAGATAATATTTTAGTTTGTGTACATTGTTTTAAGGTGTAAATAATCCAAGATCGCAATAATTGTTAAAGTTTATTATTTAATATTTTGATTTATGATGATTTCTTTAAAAGGTATAGAACTTTGAAATGAAAAACAACAAAAATGCATTATAATTCATATATGATTTCTGGCATATGATCGCAACGGCTGGCTGGTAGTCTTATCAGAGGATCCAATTTCCGAGGCCTTTTTTCAACATTCACGAACAAATGTTGCTCTACAAGTGATCAATTGTTTCGGGCTTATCGTCATAGCGATTGCACATATCTCCACAGAAAATAGTCAAGCGACGTTAAATCGCACAATCTTGGACACCAATTCACGGGTCTGAAACGTGAAACTAAGCGGTTACCAAACGTTTCTTCTATACATCAATTGTGGTACGAGCTGTGTCGAGCGCCGTCTTGTTTAAACCAACTCCTGCACATCATGGTTGTTTAATTGATGAAGGAAAAAGTCAGTAATCATCGCTCTATAGCGGTCACCATTGACTGTAACGTTCTGGCCACTATATTTTTTTAAGATCTACGGACTAATTATTCCACCAGCTCATAAAACACACCATACAATCAGTTTTTTCTGAGAATTATCATCACTACAAATACAGCAGTTTTGTTTGTTGATGTATCCATGTAACCAAAAGTGAACTTCATCGCTAAACAAAATTCGCTTATGATAATCGAGATTAACAGCAATATTATTTTGAAACTACGCCTTGCTAATCACCAAGCAAGGCGTAGATTAATCGATCGTAAGAAGCCTTACGATCACGTAAGGCTTCAATCTTGCACGAGTTGGATTTTGTAAGCATGCTTATGATCTTACAACAAAATCTTCCATTAAGTGGATGGACACATATCCCATTCCTGTGCATGACGGATAGACTGATTCGGGTCTTCCTCTACGCTAAGTTCGACAGCAGGAATGACTTCTTCTGTATGCACTGTATGACGTCTCTGTGAATGCGTATGATCAAACAGAGTTAACGTGGTGCGTAAACATTCCATAGTTAATTGAATTAATTATTCTGATGGGCGATTAAACTGATCATAAAATTCCGCGTTACGTATATCGTAACAGAACCAAGATTTTCGAAATAAATTCGCATAATTTTTGAAACGTGGTTCAAGCGTCACTATATTCATATTAAAATGCCTAACCAAACTAAACATAAATCACTTGACAGCTAACAAAATGGCCCCCAGTTAAAAAAGTGTTGCCAACTTAAAGTTCTATACCTCTAGAAAAACCCTCTCTATTATCGCATGTTGTGATTTCCTATAATATATAACTTATGACAATATTTAGCTACAACTTTACATTATTTTTAATGTAAAAAATGTAAAATGGCATATATCATATTGGAGAGCTTATATTTAAATAAATAAATCGTAATGGTTC
>JACJUM010001610.1:15449207-15515897 GCA_020976665.1 Heortia vitessoides | reverse complement strand
CAGATGTTGCACAAGGCATCTGATGAAGGCAGTATCATCATCATAAAGCAGCCGTAAAACGTCCCATGCTGAATATATGCCTCACTAAGACAGGGGGAATTTGCCTATAATTGCCGCGCTGGGCAATCGTGGTGGCAATCGCAGAGCCTAGCTTCGCGACGGGAATGCTGCAACCCATCCCCATTGCACTTGAGTTACAGTGTATCGGGTGCATATCTGTCTCTCCATTCCGGTACATCAGTACCTTTGTTACGACACCTGCTACATATTATGGAGGTTGGAGGAGAAGGATGGACTATTCTTTACAAAACTACACGGCGGTATATACCTGTTAAACATTGCAACTGAAATGCGATAGGGTGGGAATAGCTAGTAGCATACTTGTAGTGAATTTGTTGCAGTCTACCGTCACGCCAGCCCAGCGAGGTAATTACAAGTACCATCATCCGTAACGGGCCACTTTTTTAATTCATTGACAATGACAGATGTCAATGTGTGTCATTCATACTGCATAATTTATTTGGAATCATACTTTGGTATTAATATTATTAACAAAGGTTACATATATAAGGCATCACATCATACAAAGAAAAATACTGGAAACTTTAGGATTTTTTGACTGTGATGTCGTAAATGTACACATTTTTTGCGCTTACATTACAAACACTGATTGAACCCAACAAGATAGACCAAAATAATATACTACAGTATTGTACATCCTAAAAAGGTCTACAAAAAAGGCCATGAAGGCATATATATGTATTTCTGTTAGGAATAACCTATAATAACCATTTTTTATCCTCATTGAACAAGTTCGAAGACTATTAAAATGATTTAGAAACACGTTGGTTTGTCACAACTGCCACAAATTCAATCAATTTATATTTAAAGAACTACACAGCCTTGATTTGTGTATTTACTGAGTTGTTTCCGTATTTCATATAAAGTATTTCTTGTACTTCTATCTGTTTGAAATATTAAAAAAGAATAACATGGATATATCATAAAAAAAATCGGGTTCGCAATTTTATGACAGAACGAGAGGAATGTCTTAATAAGACCGAACGTGCTCAACTCCAATATGTACAGATGGTCAATTATTATTTTTTTAACCTGGGCTAATAATATTAGAATCATATCGTACCTACCTTAAAGCTGAAAAATATATCGGTTACAGTTTAAAGGCATTTATTCTCATAAAGATACATATACATCACTCACATGGAAACATAAATATATGAAGAAATAAATACACGCATCGTTTGCCATACTAATTAAATACAAAAAAAAGAAACGATTCTAATAATTCGAAATAACATGCTCGGTTCATCGCTTTGTGAAAACGTCGAACGAGTCAATATTCTTGATGTCCAAGGGAATCTTGTTCAGCCGTACTTTGTGCGTGATTTGGACATAATAAATTGGCGTCGACTGCAGGAATGCCTAACTCGTTTTTCACTTAGTAAAATGTGAATTAATGTGAACTTTGTTACTTATAATTATACAGATGATATAGCCCTACGCACTGGAGTTATGATTAGAGAGAGACATGTGAACACCACTTCACGGTGGAGATGAATGCGGACCGCATTCAGCAAGATCATGCGGTAATAGATAGATCGTCTGTCCAACTTGTGAGTGAATGTCCGACGCTGCGCTTGCAGGAAGGAAATCCATTCTAGTAAGGAATTCCATTTTTTCTACGGATCTCTCTCACTTGGAATCGCTTCTTTCGGAACCTTCACCCCTCCGCGCTTCGCTTTTGCATCCGTAATCTCCCCAAGTTCAACGTGACATGGGCATATTAAGGGATAGGTGAGAAAATCTGAGATACTCCTCTCATATGTTTACGTAAATAACATAGACTGGGATACAGCAATACTAACTAGCATTGCTATTTGGTATGAAGAACTCGGCACATAAACCCTACATATTTTATGGTCGGGGATGGGTAGCATATTGCCAACTGCCAACACGTGTTGACAATTAATTGCCAACACGCTTGCCCAGCGGGGCAACTATGGGCAACATACCCCCTTTCTGAAATTTGATCGGAAGACCAAGTCAGAGACGTGTATGGAGCGAGCCATCTCCTCCTGATACCAAACAGGTGCTGTATCAATCTCTAAATGTTCAAGTCACGTAGCGTCACATAAACGCTTGAGAAGGTGCAAAATTAATTAAATAAAACGTGTAGGTGTTTGTGACACGTTTCCTCGGAAATGAAACGGAATTACACCGTTTATAATATTATGCTACCTCTTTTAAATTAAATCGTTTTCGAACTATTTAGATACGTAAAAGTTCATCGAAAATTTAATGTGTAATGCAAGTTTATTCCTAAAAAGGATAAAACGCACTTTATACAATTTTATGAACAAAAGTTCCGCGGTATAAAGCCTAGACTCGACTTTAAAAAAACGTCATAAATAAAAAGAGGTGCTGGCAAAGTTGAATAGTGCCACGCCTATTACCGGATGTCGTATGAGGCGACTTAGGTCCCAAAACCGACAGATGGTAGTCTATTCATCCAAAAACGTGTGACTCAAACGCACAGGATAGAGATGTACAGCAGCATCCCCGTCGGTAAAGCTGTGCTCTGCGATTGCCGACACACTAGCCTAGAGTGGCAAATACAGGCAAAATTCGCCTTTTCTTGGGGAGCCTTATATCCAACTGTGGACTTCCAATAGCGGAGAATAATGACGATGTCTTGTAAAAGTTATTAGGAATACGAGTGTAGTTAAGTATAAAAAAATAACCGGAAATTCAAGTCTTTTACGTTTGTATATTTCAATCAATATACTCGTATATGATCGACTATACACGAATATTTCGAGTCTCGGTGTTTTTGTTCTTCTCCAATATGGTACGACTGATTTTTATTATTTTCTCTATGTACGTTTGGTATGGTTATAAAGTATACATATCGCTAAGATTAAGGGTATCTCTAGCCACATGTTTTTAAAACAACTATGCGCGAATAATTAGTTATGGAGGATGTTTGCCGGGTTTGGTGGTAGTAATATTTGATTAGGCTTCTCGTCCTGATCCGTTCCGGTAAAATATCGATACTCGGTCAGCAGTGTGACTGTATTATCCCTACTAATATTATAAATGCGAAAGTAACTCTGTCTGTCTGTCTGTCTGTCTGTCTGTCTGTTACGCTTTCCCGGTTAAACCTCTCAACCGATTTTGATGAAATCTGGCATAGACAATCTTTAGACCTTGAGAAAGGACATAGGCTATTTTTGAACTCGAAATAAGGGTTGTCAGGGGTTGCAAGGGGGGATGAAAAGTTGTTTGCATGGATCGCTATTTTTAGAGCTAGAAACTTAAAACTTATTTTTCAGGCCATTGATTCGATATAAATAAACGTGACATTCAAAGTTTATATAATTTGAAGTAAATAGGTATGGTACCCAAAAAACTATTTCACGCGGACGAAGTCGCGGGCACAGCTAGTATAGTATATTTGTGATTCCTCTGTTGTCTGGCGCCGTAACACCTCGTTGAACATTAACTTTGCTTTAAACGACTTGCCACGGAGTTAGGTAAAATAAAATGTATGAGATGTTGTAGGAATTTATTAAAAAATAAATTCGTATTTAAAATACTGAAATGACTTTTTTGAATGAATTTTTTTTTAAGTAAGTGTAGCAATACATCAACAAAAACTGCATTCGTTTTAGTATAGTTTTTAAGAAATGCCCGCGACCTCGTCCGCGTTGAAAAGTAACTGCCTTCCTCGATAAATGTGATTTCTTTTAAAATGGGCCTGCGGTTCCTTAAATTAGCGCGTTAAAACAAACAAACTCTTCACCTTATAATATTTATATAGACTAATGACCTACCCTGACTTCGCACGGGTGCAATGAAGATAAAAATTGGCTTTTGTAAGTATAAAAAATAGATGTCTGTGTATACGTATACCACCGCAGACTTTTTGTAGACCTTTTTATAGTACATTATTTTGATCCTAGTCGGGTGCAGTCAGCGTTTGCAATATACTCGCAAAAAATGTGTTGATTTACGACATCACATTTGAAACTCCAAAACTATCAATGTATAGTACATGTATTACATATGAGGTAGACCTCAAACAAAGGTAATTGGGCCTTGGTACCTCACTCTCACGTATTTCTACCGCCAAATAGCAGTGTTCGCAATACTACCTTCTGGTTTAAAGGGCGAGAGGTGGTGAAATTACTGTTAATCTTCTTAATGTTCTTCTTAAATCATTATATCAATAAAAAAAACTACATCAAATTGGTTGCGTAGATAAAAGTCATACCGAAGACCTCAAGTAAAATTCACTAATTTTCCAGACTAAAGCATAAAATACTATAGATTCATGTTGAATTCTTTGTAAATGCACTTTCTTGGTTGATTTTGTCCAAACTGACAGCGAATTACGACGAATTGCGGTAAATGTAAGTTTCATACGGAACGTATCATACTAATTAGTAGCGGCAACAGCATTTTGTCCTTAGCAATTTTGACAGGCGAGGCAATGCAATATCTGCTCAGAAATACAGGCGTCAGCCATAAGAGAACAAAAATTGATTCTTAAAACGTTTTTATCTTAATAATCTTGTCTACTTTCAAAGGTACACTGTCAAAGATATACTGTCTAAGATAGCTTATCAACTATATTTTCTTTCTTCTCCTAGAGATTGTTTAATATAATTGTAATATTTGGCAGAAGTAATGTCAGTATAAATACTGAGGTACCGGCAGAGTAGAATAGTACCTCTTTCTGTACCAGATATTGTAAGAAGTGGCTAAGGTACCAGAACCGACAGATGGTGGTATATCCATCCGAGGCAGTGTAGCTCAAATGCATAGGGTGGGGATGGGCAGCAGCATCCCCGACGCGCAAGCTGCGTTCAGCGATTGCCAACACGCTTGCCCAGCGCGGCAATTTTGGGCAAAAAACCTGCTTTCTTAGAGAGGCCTATGGCTAGCAGTGGACTTCCAATGGCTGGTTTGATGATCATGATGAATGGCCATTGATTTGAAAACTGAATTTTTAAGCATTAAGATTAAAGTATTAAAAGTTAAAACTGTTCCAGTTGAGTAGATTTCCACTTCTCCCACTCATGAGCCGCCGTCGCCAAGGTCGACAGAAGTCCAGAAACCGACAGATAGCCACGATACTCATTCGAAAGTGTGTGTGAGTGTGGGCAGCGACATCTCTGTCCTCCAAACCTTAAATGAATGCAAAGAATCTCGCAGATCGCAAGCAGCATACAAACAATCCAATTGGAAATCTCGTGCTAAGATCAATGCCTAACAGTCCTCGTTCAATGGTTAATGGACGACATTAAATAAGTAACTTAATTACGAAGGAAGCACGGGAAAGGACTAAAAAAGAAACTTTTCTATCGAGAGTTTTTCTAATCATAATTTCTATAAAGCTTGATTATTAGTTTAATAAGAATAAAAGAAGATAAAAATCTTTGCCGATATTATATTCTTACTTATTAATTAAGAAGTGCTAAATTAACATATTCATCATACCAGCCATTGAAAGTCCACTGCTGGACATAGGCTTCCCCAATAAAGAGGGAAATTCGCTCATAACTGCCGCACCGGGCATGCGTGATGGCAATCGCAGAGCGCATCTTTCGCTACAAGGATGCTGCTGTTCTACCCACCCTGTGCATTTGAGCAGCACTATTTTATATGTATATTCCGCCATCTGTCGGTTCTGGTACCTTAGTCGCCTCTTACGACACCTGTTACAAGGGGAGATACTATTCCACTCTGCCGGTACCTCACGGCTAGTAATTAATGTATCTATAAATTGAATATTCAAAGTTGCATACTTCAACGAAAAAAGAAATAAATACTTGAACCTCTTTTGTTTCCGTTTTGACATTACCCTGTAATTTCACTGACACTTCCTCCCTTCAAAGGGAAATGCGAACTGATTGGCGGTAGAAATAGGTGGTAGTACCAACGGAAACCCTTAGGTAAAAGGTATATCTATTAAACAAATTTCCAGAGGTACCATTTACATTTTTATTTGAAAAATTATTAGCTTGATGAAACGCTTACTTTAATAATTTTTTATTCGGAATTTTATTAGCCAGTGGTTTAAAGTAAGAAAGTATCTCATTTAAATCTTCAGCTTATGCACTTAATTTCGGAAAATTGTGGCAGAATTTTTGACTTCAGGAAAAAAGACTATCTGAGAGACGTAGCGTCATAAAGTCCACCACATTTAGTATTATACTTTTCTAGAGATAATGATATTTAAGACCCGCCTGGGGCCGGCACACTAGTATAAAGTAGGCCTGATTTAATTGTTAGTTGACTTATGATCCCGTCGAGTCATCAGAGCCTGATATACGCGTATTATGAATATAAAACGTTTTAGTACTACATATTTCTTAATTCAAATTGTTTTATTTATTATTTTTTAAGGTTCAAAAGTGCTTATGATAAGCCTATTTAAATAAAGAATATTTTGATTTAATTTGATAAGAAAAATGACGTGTTGCAGGTATCCATAGGCGACGCTGATCAGGCACTATTACATGACGCGTTGGCTCGTATGCCCCCTATATTATAACATACGTTGGTGAACAATAATAACGGACTGTAAAATACTTGGCGCGTTCAAAAATCATCGCCACTTAAAATTAACCCAACTAATTACAATTACGACTGCTCCTTTTCCAACCATATTTTCCCGTCCAAGTAATTCTGCTTGCTAAATTGTTTGTAATTTGCCAGTTTTGCCACAGCCCCACAGAAATTTGCTGACTGAAATGTTAAACCAAAAATTAACAGATTTGTTCTTTTTTTATTTTTTACTCGTATATTTCCGTGAGCAGAGTTAAATGAAAAATATCATTAGTACAAAAAAGTTTGCCGTTCTTTCTGAATACGCGATAACAAACCCTTAATATATATACATATATATATATATATGTATATGTATATATATATATATAGAATATATATATATGTATAAATATGTATATGTGTATATATATATATATATTCCATATATATATTTTTATATTCAAGTTAAAGGGATTCAAGTTAATCTATTGGATTGAAATATTTCACCATACGTAATTTCCAATATTCTTTATTATTTAGGTCATAAGAGGGGACTAAGGTACCAGAACCGACAGATAGTGGTTTATCCATCCGAATCAGTGCAGCTCAAATGCATAGGGCGAGGATGGGCAGCAGCATCGCCCTCGCGAAAGCAGCGCTCTGCGATTGCCAACACGCTTGCCCACCCGACATTTATTGACTAAATTCTGGTTTACTTGGGGAGGCCTCTGTATAGCAGTAGACTTTCAACGACTAGCATGATGATATAAGGAAAACATTTAATTTAAATTCTTATACAATATGTAAGTAGTCACTAAATACCCAAGTTGTTTGTACATTATCGATTACTCGATAAATAATCTGTTAAGTATCGAACATAGTTCCGATGACGCCCCTCCGATAAGTTCAGTAGGAACAGATAGTTCCAGTTAGAAACTCTTGAACACCACGCGAGGCTGGCGCAAGTCAGAAGACTATTGAATATATAAAAAATATAAATTCACACAACACTCATAAAATAAAACCGAGCAAAAGCCAACGCACAAAAGTAGCATAGGATAGCAGATATCAAAGGAATAACAACGATAATACTCAAATACATATATTTGACATCTAGACATAGAACAAACTTAAATACTATCATGTTTATTTATTTATTTATTGTAAAAGGCACACAGAACAAAATCACAGCACAATAAAACATTGAAAATCTATGGGATCTTAGCAAGCTGTGAATCCACACATGCACAGCTTGATAAGCTTAACTAGCACACAAATAAAAAATCTATACATTAACCATAATAATATTTTTTTTATAAGATAATAGAGTTAAAATAAAAGTCATATAAAAAAACAAAACAATATACTAACTAATAAAATTTAAAGAAGGGTATTGTGGGCTACTTTCCACTTATTTAGTGTTGCTCCATGAATGTTAGTGGGTTCCACTACCATATAGTGGGTTCCACTCTCGGCACATCCTGAAGATAGGATTATTCGAAGACTCGTTATTACTGCATAACGGCTAGACATATTGTAATTAATATTTGTCCTGCGTGTGGATCGAACTTATGACCTTCGGCGCACAAGATAGGATACCTGCCATCTGAGCTTTCGGACCCGTCAGAGTAGCAGAGGGTATGCTGTTTCGGTATTAGGACAGTCGTCTCTTACGACATCTGGTACAAGGGCACGGGATCCTACTCTAGTATACTAGCTCCGACCTCAAGGTAAGACGTAACAGTCGTCATATTAGACATTAGAAGTCCGCTGCTGGACAAAGGATACTTAAAGAATGTGGAAAATTTCAATCGCAGTGCGAAGCTTCCGCGATAGGGATGCTGCTACAAATCAACGCTCTAGGCCTTTGAGCTACACTGATTCGGATGGATATACCGCCATCTGTCAGTTCTGGTTGGTCACTTCTTATGACACCTGATACAGATGGAGGTAATATTCTACTCTACCGGTACCTCACGATAAAATAAAACTGAAAATTAGAATTATCTGTAGCCCTCTTCTGTCACTTGGACAGCACATCTAAGTACTTAGCTGGCACCTGATCAGCGGCAGGTGCTCTATGCACCCCCTTCACCCCCTACATCGTATCGTTTCCTTAGGGAATGCCGGGACGCCGCCTGTCTATTGAATTAGGGATTCTACATCTCACGGTAGAGCTTCAGTTGGAATTGTTTGTTTCAAGAATTTATTCTAACTGCAAATGCAATGCAATGTTTACGATAGTTTAGTTGTAAGAAATAATACTTCAGATACAAATTATATTAAATAATTACAATTAATTAATTACAAATGTAGTACGAGTTATCTATGTATAAACAATGACTTTCGATTATTTTATAATTATATTCTTCGTTTCTTAATATATACGAGAAAATGGCCAATAATAAATAAATTTTAAAAAATAAATTAATTTAGCAAAGATTATCCTTTGTTTAGTTATTGACCCAATCAATCAAGTATTTCTTATCGTTTTTATTTCTAAACTTATAGATTTCACAAAGATAGTTCCATTTAGCTATTGTTATTCTGTATCTCGTGATCGATACTAATAGGAATTCAGAACTTAATTTTACACGTTAATTCTAAGAAATTAACAAATAAAAGAAATATATTTTCCAAATGTACAATTTTAAAAATGTTTTTCTATTCTACCTAAAAGTGCAAGGTCGTACATTTCTTTTCAGGTAATTGCTTAACTCATAGATAAAGCTAATCACCGAAATCTTACCACTACTAACCTACCCAACGACAGCTACTCAAGCCAAGATCCGTGCCTTAGAGCCGTCCTTGAGTGATCACCATCAGCATTCAAATGTTTGAGAAGGTCAACTTTATGTTCTCCAAAAATACTTTATTATCCTACGCAAGCCAAGAAATAACTAACCTTTTAAAAAGAACATAAAAACATTAAATTGCTTAAATCACCAAAAACTAATCTGCTTACCATTTTACGTACAAAAAAACTTTTAAATTAAAAACTTTTTACTTCTATTTGACCTTATATAAAATACAAATACCAATATAAACAACAAAAAAGTTAGAGCAAATTTGGAAAATTACAGATCGATTCAAACAATCGCCTAATTACCCTGCCACCTGCCCCCACAAAATCTTTTCACATTACCCAAGGCTTATTTCTTTTATTCAAACAAAAAGTGGGGGGCATTTTTCATAAAACTTGAGCGATCGAGCAGGCGGATTAACTTCGGATTGAATGGCTCCTAGAGTGGAATAATTTCGTCTCAGACCTCGAGTCTACTCGATACCATTCTTCAAACTTCTCGGGTCACTGCCTCTCGGAAACGTAGCGAATTGGTTCGGTTTCCGGGTAATAGAATAGCTTGCTATTAGCCTGAACGCCTGATAAGAATTAGTTATCCGCTGTAGGAGTATTATCTCGAGAATAAGTTCAGCGCTCAAAATGTTTGGTGCGGTGACAAAACGTTTGCGATACATTTGGATGTAAAAACATTGACTATGTTAATTAGATTATCTTAAATTTGTTAAATTATATAAAATGTGACAATTTAGGTAACTAGTGATATAATAAACATGTATTAAACATCATATTTGTAATTCTTCTTTTGACTAATGTCCATTAAACAAGTGCTTAAATTTTTGAGTTTTACAAATTAGCGTTGGTAATTTATGTAATTAAATGTAATTTATTTCTTTTAACTTTACTAAGCTTTGCGCATGAAAGTCAATAGAGAGCGGGTGCATTGGTTTATGAAAAACGAAATATTCTGTCTATATTACGGAGGGCTAAATATAGAGATATTTAGTCCCCCGTTAATATAGGCGAAGTATAATAAACAGATTCTATTGAATTACCAACCAAATCAAAACATTTCACGATCACTTTGTAACCATTTCATTTTAAACTTTTAAAGCTTACACATCACATGAATAGTTAATACTATTTTTGATTTACGGCATTGTTTGCATTGTTATTTGTTTTTTTTTATTATACGTACGGTTCTGACGATTTGAATATTTATATGTTTTTATCGAGCATGCGATTTTATAGCTTTTATTTTTTGGCTCTCTTTTTACCTTCGTCGAAGCGGTTCGATTCGTTCGTGCCTTAAGGTGGCATTCTTTCTCCTCTCTTATTTTTATCTTTGGCAATATTGTAACTGCTTTTCTTGGCTGCTCTTATTAGTTTTCAGTTGTACAACCAAGTTGAGCTTGTAGAACCAAGCAGCCAAACGGCTAAACGTTGATCTACGCTTTATGAAGTGACTGAGCAAATAAATTCTGCACCACTGATTTATAGCAATTTTAATATGAAGCACTAATATTATATTCACAATACTAATGACCCTGATGAACTCACAGGATCATAAGAATTATATAACACATCAATTAAACTTACCTTTTACTAGTCTGCTGGCACCAGACGGATCTTAATACTAAGTTTAACGCAGGTTCATTACACTCGTCCCCAGAAAGAAACCGTGAAAAGTGTTAATGGAACCTCTACCAACGTTGGCGCTAACAAACCGTTGTCATGAAGCTAGATTAAATCAATTTAATCCCAGGCAGTTTTAACATTTGTTTAATCTTTGTTTTTAAAGTTATTTATCAATAAGCCTGATATGCTGCCCGGTATAAAATTGTAAAAGTGATAGTCTTATGCAGTGTTAAAAGAATTATTTTTATTGGAGCCGTGTATTGCGCACTGCGAGCTTACATTAATTAATTGTATTAAGATTATGTATGTCACAATTGTTTTAAAGGATTTTATAGACATACACAACATTTTCGTATACTGACTGTGTTCAGTCATTATATTAACTTATTTTGAATTTTCTTTTAATGACTCTTTTTAAGTAATTTTATTAATTGCACGAATAGCCTCCTTTTGCAACATAAACATTAAATTTACTACAGCAGTGCTACCCTATAGTAATATTCAATAAGACAACAGTGTGAAAATAACTAAAATAAACTAGGCAAGCTGTGTCTACCTCTGTTAAATGACGAATTTTGTTAAGTCTAACAGCAAGATTACCTATACAAGGTCCCTTTTGTAGTTTGCTATCCAAGGTAGGACCTGAGAACACTGCAGTGTTGACCTTACTTAGTATTTGTTTAACATTTGGTGTAACAAATTGAATATCCCTTACAAATCAGTAAAAAAATTCGGTTGTACCCTGAATCCTACATTGTGTATGGATAAGTATGTTGCCGAGATATGCGGTAAAATGTAGTATACGGTAGGATACCAGTATCCTTCGAGCTCTCTACCGCTTTAAACACTTCTTTCCTGACAGTATCAAAACTTTTTTAATCTAATCCTTAGTTCTACATATAATCGATTATAGTGACGTGTGCTATAGTAACATCACTCAGAAATTACTGAATAAGCTATATCGAATTTTAAACAATTGCTTTCGTCTTATACTTGGCATATGGAAATATGATCATAATTTCCTATTCTCGTTCTCTTCTACAATGGTTACCTATTCAACAACGCCGGAATATTCGCATCTAAACTTACTTAAATCTTGCACACCTCATCATATCAGCTATTGTAATCCACTTCTGAACATAAGCCTTCCCATAGAGGGGGGAAAAATTGCCGTGCTGGGAAAGCGTGTTGGTAATCGCAGAGCGTATCTTTTGCGACGGAGATGCTGCTGCTCATCCCCGCTCTGTGCATTTGAGCTACACTGATTCGGATGGATATACCGCCATCTGTAGTTTCCGGTACCTCAGTCGCTTTTTACGACACCTGGTATAGTGGGGGAAGAACTATTCTACTGTGCCGGTACCCCACAGCATTTACTTGCACACCAATTTATTTATAAATACGTTCTTCATTTATTATTATTATTTAATTATGTTATTTATGTTATAAAAATGTAGAAAAAATTGTATTACAGTAAATAGTGTATTACAGTAAAACAGTGACCACGCAAATGCTATCTTTCTAAGCTGCTACAATCTTAATAGCATTTTCACGTCACAGTGTGTTATAGCTTTTAAAGGTAACATAGAACTACGTCTTACCTGCTATCGTATAAAGTAAAAATACAGACGGAAATAGAATTTCCTAGTTAGTATAGTATAAACAAACATTTATTTGATTCGTTGGATTAGATATAAATAGTATCTGAATTTGATTTTTACTAAGGACTTAATTAAAAAATAGGCTTCTAAAAGCTGAATTCGTTTGAGCACAGCTAAAGTGGATACTACTGCCATGTGACTACTTCGTGTATTATTGTTAGCGCCATTTATTTCGACTCGCAGTTACTATATACAATTGAAAACATATATCTGAGGGATTTTAAAAAAGTAAATGTCTTTAGATAAGTTAAGAATATACAGCTGGGTCATTACAGCGATTTCAGTGCGTATCTGTAGCCCTCTATCTAAGTATCTAAGTAAAATTTCTACTAAGAACGTCGAACGTAAAAGTCGATTTCGTTTGACTTAGAGAAAGTGAATCTACTGCCACGCGCCTACTTTGCGTATAGTTGTTAGCGCCATTTATTTCGATCGGCAGTTACTATACTAACTACATATCTTTATTATAAATTAAGAAGTCAGCAAACGAGCCTATGGTCCGCTTCATGGTAAAAGTGAACGCAGCCCATAAACACTCGTGTCATCAACCTTGTGAACTGAAAATCCCGTGTCACATTTACCCAGTAATTTCACTGCCTCTTTTACCCTTCAAAACGGAACAAATCATTGCGAACACTGCTATTTGGCGGAATAATTAGGTCAGAATAAGGTACCAACGCAAACAACCATTTTAAGAGGTCTAACTCTAGTGGTTGAAGAGCGTCTCATTACAGAGCGTATTTGCAGCCCTTTGTAAGTACCGGTATCCTAGTCTCTTAGCCTCCTGGAACTATTCAACACTGTTGGTACAACATAGCTTCATGTTTATGTATTAAATTATCAGTACTGTATCTAAATAATTGACTGAAATATAAACGATATTTTAAATACACCGGAACAAATAGCATGGATGGCAGAAACAAATAAAAATCGGGTCGCGAGTAATTACTAGATAACCCAATCATATAATCAATACAGGAAAAGCTCTCGGTAATAAAATCAAAGAAAAATTAATAAAACCATTCCGTCCGTCCGTTTGATAGCATTATTATGACCCATCGCTCCAATTATCTCCAATTATACTCAACTGCATTTATTGGCGCATGTAATCCTCGAGCTGAAGAGCGGGTTGCATTGGATTGGGGGTTGTATTGGATTATGGGTTTTTCGACGGTTATTAATCCCACTATTATTACAAATGTGAAATTTTGCGGGATGCATATATATTTGTTACTCTTTCGCGCTGTACTGGTATAACGGATCCAGATAAAATAAGGCTGAATGATAGGTTATAGTTTTAAAAAGCACAAAGGCAACATTTCTATTTTAGAAAGAATATACTTACATTTAACAAAGGGGTCTATATAATGATCGCTCGCTCTATTGCTTTGATTATTTATAATAATACTACTCTTTTATTTCAGCTTTCATTCAATTTTATTATGAGTAGTAAATGATATACTACGATTCTTTTTCTGTTTTATTAAACTGTGCAACTAAAATATTAAATTCTTGAAATATAAATTAAACATTCGAGTTTTTGTAGGTTTGCCTACAACATTAAAGACATGGAGCTGATTTCTCAGCACAAAATAACACTTGAAAAAATTCGACTTGTCTACTTAGGTTTCGTTGGCACAACGGTAAAATGGCTGCATCACAGAAAAGATGCAGGTTTGAGTCCCTCCTGAAGCCAAATTGAACTTTATGTTTAAAATATTATCTTTTTTCTATTATTGTAAGCCGTCATGTTAAGAACTGGACTACATAACTGCTTAATTGCAAATTCTTAGTTTAATAATTAAATAGTTAAATTTTCTATGTATAAGTATACAATGAAAATTCTTGTTCGACTCCGACTTGCACTTGTCCCTTACGCCAATTGAATTTTTGACCATCGATATTCAAAATAAAGACATGCTTATGAAAATCACAACTTTGATAACCTTTAATAGCCAACATCGTCGCTGCCGTCAAATCCATTAAATAGTAATTCATTCATTCAATTACATCAGTAAGTGTAACAACAACACATTTCAATATCACTGAGGGTATAATTTGTGAATATTAACGTTCTCAACGTCCATAAATATTTCAGAAAATAAAAAAATTACAGAATTAGGTACTATATACTCAGTACTCAGAATTTTTAATAATATTGCATCTGCTCATAGTCGCAAGACTGATCACACGATAAAGGAAGAATAAATATTCCGGCTGCAGATTGTGGACAAATTGAAACTTATAACCCTCCGAAATCGTATTAGCTTACGTCATTTCGTCCGAAGGCGCTAAAATTGACGTTAAAAAGTTCAACGATAGGTTGATACAAATAAATGAATGGGTTTTACATTGCAATAATGGACCTGTATGCCGTGAGATACAGAGTAGAACCTCCTATTCAGGAGTCGCAACAGGCAATTAAGGTACCAGAACCGACAGATAGTGGTATGTTCATCCGAATCCGTGTAGATCAAACGTACAGGGATGGGATAGGCAACAGTATCCCAATCTATGGGCAGAATTCTCTCTTTCTTAGGGAGAATTATGTCCAACAGTGGAATTCCAATGGCTGGTATGATGATTGGACATGGAACTAACTGTAAATAACCGCCAATATGTCAGCCGTAAGAAATCTACTTTAGGAGATTATACTTTAGGCCTGCTCAATAATTCTGCTGCGGCCAAAAACACTGGCAGAAAACCTCATAATTTTGAGGATATTTTTCCCATATTCACAGTGAGTAGGCGAACACACAGTAGGGGAGGTAATTCTGATCTGTGATTGCTAATCACAGATCGTAGCAATGCTTCGGGGGTGCTGCTGGTATCATGTTGCAAATAAGGCATGATGTTTCGGATGGATATAGCGCTACCTGCCAGCTCCAGTGTGTCAGTTATCTGGTACAAAACTACACTCCACGGCTTAAAACAACTAAGCTAAATGGTACACTGGTAGAATAAGATAGCCAAAATTTTGTTTTGTTAAACTAGCTTAAAAAGAAAGCGTACTGTCCGCGTGATAGTAAGCTTCACCGCGACATATAGACGCTCGTAATACCACAATGATATCACTAGCACGTTGTCAACCTCATGACTTGGATATATTATGTCACATTACCCAGTAACTTTACCGGCTCGTTCCAACTGGAACACAGCAATGTTAACACTGATGTTTGGTGGTAGAAAAAGGTGAGAGTGAGATACCAATGCAGGCGACCTTTTGTATGAGATCTACCTCATATAACTAGTTCCCTTCTAATTTTGTGGAAACCTGAAACTAACTGCATGCAATAGTGGATCAAATACTTCGACCAAAACTTTTAATTGCTAAGTTTGATCCAATTTGCTAGAGCATATCTTTGATGCACTTACTGCCGCGCATAGGGGAACAACTAAAACCGGAGTTCATCAAACATCATTTAAACTGACCGTGGTCCTAAAGTTTGCGCCCGACCTGATGAAAAACATATAACGGAACTGACTATTGTTTGGTCTAATGCAAACTAAATACTAATTATTAAAATTTATAAAATAAAATTATACAAAATTTCAAAAATTATCGGTTTCACTCACGTAATTCCACTTGCCGTAACCATATGGGAATGTAATATTGTATTCTCGAAAGAGTGTTTTAAATAAAGTCAGTAATTCCTTAGTTTATTTATTACATTATCATCTTTATCATCATACCAGCCATTAGATGTCTATAAAGGCCTCTCCAAGAAAGTGCTGTGCAAGTGTGTTGGCTTTCGCAGAGCGCAGCTTTCGCGACAGGGATGCTGTTCCCCATCCCCGCCCTGTGCATTTGAGCTGCACTGTTTCAAATGGAAATACCACCATCTGTCGGTTCTGGTACCGTTGTCGCCTCTTACGACAACGGTACCAGACCAGAATAGAATAGTACCTCCTACTGCACGTAGGTACTATTCTATTCTGCCGGTACCTCACGGTATTTGTTACAATCGTACAAAAATAAAAATCATGTTTACATGGTTCTATTTTAGGTAGCAGTCTCTTATGTTATTTTAAAATATAACATAGCCTATGTTAATTAGTAAATAAGTTGCTATTTAACGGTAGTCTTTACTATTTATAATATTATAAACCTAGAGTTTGATTGTTTGTTTAAACGAGCTAATCTCTGTAACCGCTGGTCCGATTTGAAAAGTTCTTTCAGTATTGGATATTCCAATTGTTGAACAAGGCTATATAATATCACGCTAGGACCAATAACAACGTAGCATAGAAGATAATTAGTGTCGTCTATAAATGAATGGGGTGAAACGACGGACCGCTGCTAGTTTATAATATAAGTATAGACTAGGTTTTGTGACAGTTAAAAATATCCTGTTACATACTAACTGATATAAGACGTTTAAAGCGTTACGGATATCTGAGAGCGCAAAAAGACACTTTATACGGCATTAAAACGCAGTTTTAATAACAAAAAAATTAACAAGAAAATAGGCGTTATAAGCCATTAAGAAGTAACTTTATTGCATATGAATATATAAGAATTTGTTGTATTGTATTGTAACTTGTAAGGTCAAGAATCTGCCACGTTATTTTCATTAAGTGATGTTTCCATGATAAGTGACGTAACTTCTGGCATCCTGAGTGATGGTCTTTGGTTTCTTGTGCCATGAATTCTTTAAACCAGTCTGGTCCAGCCATTCCATTTTATTGTCTATAAATGCCGCGTTGAGTAAGCGTGGTGGCAATTGTAGACCGCAACTTCGCGACGGGACTGTTTCTACCCATTCCCGTCTCATGCATTCAAGCATCACGGTTTCGTATGAATATGCCGCCATCTTTCAGTTCCGATAACTTAGTCCTATTTTACTAAATGGAGGTACTATTCTATTCTACTAGTAACCCACAGCATAAATTAGTAATCACCATCATCATATCAGCCATTGGATATTGTTGCACATAGGTTTTCTAAAAAAGGAAAAATTTGCGCAAGCGCAGCTTTCGCAACGGGGATGATGCTGCCAATAGCCACCCTGTGCGATCGAGCTATACTGTTTTAGATAGATTTACCGCCATCTGTCGGTTCTGGTACCTTACTTACAGGGGGAAGTACTATTTACTCTGCCAATATAAGTAATACTTAATTGGAAAAATCTTAACTAGAAAAGCTAAAACAATTTAATTGGCCGGAATTGGTTTTACTAGTTTTTGATTTTGAAGTTGAAAAATTCGATTCCCTAAATCCACAATGGAATAGTAACAGTGGTAGATTAACAAACTAACATGCAGTCTCGTGCCAGTTATATTCGCATGACGGCAAATAAATTTAGATACCAAAAATTTCAAATGTTTTTGGCTTTTTAATTATCATTTACTAGCAGTGCTGCATTGTTTCACCCGCGATAAATTGTGTAACTATCATCATCATGATCGATACCAGGTGTCGTATGAGTTAACTGAGGTACCAAAACTGAGAAACGGTGCTGTATACACTCTATATAGTATAGTTCAAATGCAAGAAGGTTAATTGAGTAGCAGCATTCCCGGCACAAACCTGCTCAAGTTTGGGCAAGATTCCCTGTATCCTGTGAAGGCTTATGTCCAGCAGCGGACGTTGTACTGATACTATGGTGATGATTATGACCATGTTAGTTGTTATTTCCCTTCTTCACAGCGTATACCGGTTATACTGGTGCGGCATTACATCCTCTGGCAGTACATACTCTCAAAAGGCGGCCATTCATGCTAAGATCCGTGCCTTAGTGGCGCCTTCAAGTGAATGGCGATGGCCTCGTCCTGATCTCGCATACCTGCAATGTGCAGGCGTAAGACCTGATGCTACAGCCTGCGTGATAGTAAGCGTCACCGCAACCTATAGACGCTCGCTACACCACAAGAATATTACTAGCGCATTACCAACCTTGTGACTTGAAGATATTATGTCTAACTTCACCACCTCTCTCACCCTTCAAACCGGAACACAGCAATTCGAGCACTTCTATTTGGCAGTAAAAATAAGCGTGAGTGAGGTACTAATGCACACGATTTTTGTATAAGGTCTATTACATATGCACTTCTTTTAATTTCGTATGTCAATTTTTGTTATAACAAGATCGGCGCTTGGCGATCGATAAGAAATTTAAAAAGGTATGCGACCTTTTGAAAATGAGATGTTAGAATATTGGAAGTGTGTCTATCATCTTTTAGTTTCTAAAAGCGAGATTGACAGGCAAAGTGCTCCTTCGTTCCGAAACATTTGTGAAACTGTAAAAAAGTTATCACTATGGAAAAGCATTAATTAAATTAATCGTATACATCGAATTCCGAGACATTACCGAGAATGTCAATGCGGTTTTTTGGTTCCAATCAGCAACTATTTTCTGTCACTCGCCGAACCGATCCCCAAAGGATCAGAGTCGAGCATAAAACGACCAAGTCCGCTCTATCCTAAACAAACGGAAAAGCGTTACTTCGCAAAATGGCCACTCATTAAAATACGTCGTCCGATGAATTTACATCGACTCTGTCACACGTCGGCTCGTGTTTGAGTAGGACTCGACACATCGTTATGAATAATTTCAACTGACCAATGTAAAATGATGTAACCTGAAATAACCCTTTTTTTCAGGCTTTTAGAAGAAATGACCGTATTAAAACTAAAATTGAGATAATTCAAGTTCACGCGTTTACTAAAAGACAAAGAAAACTTGTTGTTTGCTAAACTGCTTTAAAACGCAATCCCGATTTAAAGATATATGTTTCTCTGAATACTTTAGATTTATGCATTAAAAATGCAAAATTATGAACTATCCTTTACGACATAAAAAAAAAACAAAATCAGCTTAAGATTTTGCTGCTTCTTAATTACAAGCATTAAATGTAGAAGAGAAATACTATGTAGAAAGAATATAAATGATATACAAGACAATTCGAGAATCGTTCCGTGTATTCTGATAAACCAAATAACATTCTGTAGTGCATACGCCATGTTGCCGACAAAATTATCCAAGCATGCTTACTGCTCTGTCCAGTTGCACATTTCCGTGTATTTTAATTACAGGTGTGGAAAATAATTGAATTAAAGCAAGTCACCTTTCCATTTTCACGCGAGCATTACTAACGCGAGTTCGCTTTATATTGTATATTATTTTCAGACTAACAAATCTATTCTATACATGTTTGTGTATAAAAATTTCGTGACCCGATTTTTGTCCGGGATAAACTTGTAAAGTGCTGAAGCGATTTTATACAATTTTGCTTGCTACTGCTTGATCCAACCTGAGAATCGCTAGTTTATATCTCAATTGAAAGTAGCAATAATTTGTTTATGATAGTCATATAAGTATAGACAGACAGTATGAATAAATTTCACGATGCTGCTGCCCAGCCTGTGAATCTAAGCTGCGCTGTTTCGGATGGATATAACGTCGACTGTCTGTTCCAGTACCTTAGTCGCCTAGTTTGAGATAACCTCTGGAACGGCAGAATTTATTTTAACAGGAGTGTCACTGATGCTATAAGAAGTAATCTTGGCTCCTTAATTGTTTGTTAACTTTTGCCCTCGCCAAAAAATTCTGAAGAATGATGCACATTTTTTTTGTTTGTTACAAAGAGACCGCATACCAATTTTAGCGTTCTACCTTGAAAGTTACGGAATACCACCCCCCATTCCACCCACCATTATAGGGAAGTAGAGGGTTCAAAAGAGACAATAAGTAGCCTATATCACTTTATCTGTTTATCTATGTCCACATAAAAAATCACGTTAATTAGTAGCTTCGTTTTGCCGTGAAAGACGAACAAACAAACAGACACACAAATATAATTTCACAAGTGCTTTAAGCAACTGATCACGGAATCAAGTCAAAGCATGCCTAAACTTTTAACTTATTTACCTGTTAAATTACTTAGAGATCTCGGATATCGCAACCAAAATTAAATTATCGTATTTGTGTCCATGATTCAAATAGTTTTATAGACAGAAAACTTTTCTGAATATGTTTTTGTTGAAATCTGTATGGAGTTCGATATTTTGTTGAAATTCACAAATAAATGACGATGTTTCTAAAATTGTGGGCAACATTTCTATTTCTATTTATTACTTTCGAATAGTCAAAAGTAATAAATAGAAATATGAAGTACTAAATTGTACTATTATCATAATACTGATGACCCTTACGACCCGACGGGATCGTAAAAGACATCTAACATTCAAATCAGGCCTGCCTTATACTAGTCTCCCGGCACCTGACCGGTCTTAAAACTATTTGGAATCAACGCTCGCGCCCATCGGTCTGGCGATGTGGAAGCGTATGTGTAAGGGCCCTCCCGACCCGACCTCAATCCCATAAAGCATGTCTGGGACGTTCTGAAACGACGCGTGAGATCAGTACAACTGTCTCCGCAGACCATCAGAAAGCTGAAGAATGTGATTAGCGTGGAGTGGGAACGTATATCGCAAGCAAGTATCCGGGATATCTTCGCTAGCATACCCAGCTGAATTCAAGCTGTGATGTCAGCTAGAGGGGGTCACACTCTATACTAAACATTTATCTGTTTTTACTTTATTACAGAAAAAACAAATAAAAATCTTTGTTGACTTTTACTTCACGGGCATATGCACTACTAGCGAGCATACACTACTAGTGAACTTTAGCATTAAAACCCATAAATTTTATCAAAATTTTATGATAATACTGACGAAAACGATTATTTGCTTATTAATTTACAAAATTGTGAAAGGAAAACTACGTATAATTATCAAACAAACCAATGGTAACATTTGAAATAGTTTATTGCTTACGTGCCCGTTTTTTTCGCAAATGAGATATAAAATACCATTAAACTGCTAAAATTGTATGTATTGTGTTGCCTATATGAAGAGGAATAAATAAGTTACTATATATATAACTATTCAGACACACACACAGCTAGTCATCAAAATATATGAAATAATACGTTGGAGAATCGTTACAGAACCAAAGTTACTGATATTACCCGGCGGCATAACAGAACCGTTGGCCGATGGAGTGGTAAGGTTCTGGACCACGGGACCACGTACCGCCAAGCGCAGCGTAGGGCGTCCACTCGCAAGTTGGACAGACGATATGACTGAGACCGCAGGATCGCGCTGGTCACAGGCCGCATACAACTGGTCCTTGGAAATAATTTGGGGAGGCCTATGTCCAACAGTGGACGTCTTCTGGCTGATATGATGATGATGAGGAATACATTGGTGTATTGTACAGCTTTAATATCCCCAAAACAAATCTATGCCGATAGCAATTAGCTGAAAGGCCAGGAACAATGCCATGATAATAGGATTACGGGGGAAACTGGAACGCTTGAATGATCAATCCCACTGTCTATTTCGATTTTCAATGTTCGGTCGGTGCGCTTCGTGCCTATCGCGGAATTAGTCGAAGGAATTAAGGCCATGACATGTAGAAAATTGAAAGAGAAGACTTAGTTAAATTAGCAATATTAATGCTTATGACGTACCTAGTCTGGCTTATTTTCAATCACGTTTGCCGTGCATATGCATGACCCAAAGCAAAGTATATTTTTTTTTGTGATTCAAGTAACTCCCTATGAAAGTCTGCTATAAGTACTTATTTCCAGATATGTAATGCATTGTAGGTCTGATCACTGCACTGAGACAATACTGTATCTTGTGCTTTAAGACTAGCAATTAGCTTTACAGTAATTTTAAGTAGATTATAAAAAATAATATTGACACAACATTTCATATATAAGGTTTATTGAAGATCAGCAAGGATAAAAATACTCCTCTCTTTAAAAAAAATGTTAAAACCTTTTAAACTACATATGAGCGGCCAAGATTCACAAACAGCCGGTTCGTTTCGCGGTATACGGTCAATTGACCTCTTTGTCGTTAGCGCGATATCGAGGAAAATTTTCCGACCGGCCGGCGACTGCCCGCCGGAAAATATACTTTAATGCACTTGCGAAATTGGGTTTTGATATACAGTAACACGGCGAACGGCCAGCAGAAAATATTTATTGGGAATTTACTGGCAGATTGGAAAATAAAACGCTTTTAATAACATTATAAACGCCGCCTGTTTCTTATCGATATTTGTATATAATAATTACTTTAATACCTTTCATGTTTTATCATTTTCAATACTGTAGGATTACTTAGACGCTTTACTTAAAAAAATAAAATAAATACATTTATAAACATGTTATAAACTGCGAAATATTAGGATCATTACTGGGTAATTTGACATAATATCTTCGACTTGAAAAAGGTGAGTGATATTAGCACTCACGTGTTGCCAACCTTTTTTAAGTCGAAGACACAGCGTTACAGGCTGCAGTGACCTACAGTACCTACTACCACGCAGACTATGTTTGTTTGTCGACTTGGTTTAAGAAAATAAAAAATAGAAGCCATTGTAATCTTTAAATTAAATCTAGGTATTGTTGGCAATATCTTTTTTATTATGTATATTTTATCGCCGAAACATACATTAAATTAGTAGAAGATAATAAATCATTCTATATTTAGGTCTCGACACAGTCCGATTTTACTTTTAATCGTGCTCCGGAAGAACTTTTCCGGGACCAAAAGTAGCGCATGTTTTCCATAGGACAGGTGCTATTCACGCTATGAGTAAATGCTACAAGTATATGCTTAATTTATGGAATTACGGGCTAAGCATGAAACCCTAACAAACTAACTAGTATTTTATAGAATAATATTGTTAAAAATATAACTTTTCATTGGAGTGCAGTGGTTGCATTCAGCCTCTTAATACTAATGGATCGATGCAATCTAGTTTTGTGCCCGAAAATCAACTGAAACTCCAAAGACTTAAGAACCATTTTACGTGGTAGCCTTCTACATCCTTGCAATGTTTGATTTGTGCTAACTGCATATACGATTCTTTTAATGTCAATTTCGCCCGTTTGCGGACAATCGACCAAAAAATCACCATCCACCGATTGGAAAGATTTTTGTCCTACAAATGTTTTATATAGACTTAAAATGTGTCTCTGATGATATATTTGTTGAAAGCCAATAATTTGTATCGACTTTATGACTTCTAGTTGATGAAGTAAAGATTATGTATAATAACCAAGTCAGGCAATACATACGTCCGTTCAAATAGTATTTAGAAACTCTCAGATCACTTCTCAAAACTATTTAATGCCACTTTAGAAAACTTCTTGAATGTCACGATTTCGGCCGACGGTATGGTAATCAGGGCATAATCAATAAATAATCTGAGTACGACGCTCGAAGACCTAAGTCGAGTTTCTTAACAGGTGGGTATCAAAACGATGTTAGAAAAGACCAAAGTAATGCCCATTTTGAACCTATCACAGAATCAATTGAGAACTTGCTTGTTGAAGAAGTTGTCTACCTACACTCCAATCCAGCTAAGTCCAAATTCAAAAAAAGAAGTCCATCTTACACTTATTACACTTGTGCTGTGGTTGTAAAATTGCAATAAGTCTTTTCGTCTCCAATAAATCAAAGTCGATTCTACCACCTTACTTTGATCTGAACTTAAAATCTGGAGTTCCTTTACTCTGCTACAGTAGCTCCGAAATCTGAAGTTCCTTTACACTAGATAATCACTTTATTCCTCCTAAAAATGTATCAAGGCTAGAACCACTTGCAGAATGGGTCCGAGTACTACCACATCTGGCTTGAAGGACCATGCACAACGACAACCTTTGCTCACAAATCAAATAACCTCAATTTTTATTTAATGAGGACAAAAGTAAACCTTGTTTGCGATCTACATTGGGTACAGGCGCCTTCTATTGACTTTAGACTTAAAACTTTTTGACAGTAGTCTGCTAATATACAAACGATTTGGCTAAAGCCGCAGGTTTGCACTGCATGAGGCTGCATTTGGCTGGTCTTATTGGATATTCACTTGAGGAAGCTTATGTCTGTCCGTATGGTTGTTCTAAGGCTGGTAAGATGGCATTAAAAAAAGATTCTTAATTATCTAGTATGTTAATAATATTAGTTAAATGCTGATTTATATTAGTTATATGCCGTGGGGTACCGGCAGAATAGAATAGTACCTCCCCCAAACCAGGTATCGTAAAAGGCGACTGAGGTATCGGAGCCGATAGATGGCGGCATCCATCCGAAGCAGTGTAGCTCAAAAGCACAGAGTGGAGATGGGCAGCGCGCTTGCGCGGCAATTATGAACTAATACCCCCTTTTTGGGGAGGCCTATTTTCAGCAGTAGAATTACAATGGCTGGTATGATGAAATACTTATTACATTCTTAGGCTTCAAGTTATTTGCATAGCGTTGAAATGTTGGCGCTGACTCTTAATTTAAAAAGGACTAGAAAAATACCTACGCAAAAAAGGACCTGAGATAAATGGATTTTTTTACTATAAATCGTTGCACATAAATCCTCTCTAAAACTACTACACACTGCGACCTCTGAGCGGCAATTGCAAATCTATCGCGTATTTCGTTGCGTCATCGCTTTTATGAAATTCTGTGTCGCTTTAAAATCTAACTTGCTTTTTTATTGTAATATCCCGTGTAAATAATTATTAATTTGACATACTCTATGTCCTTTTAGAACAAAGAGATTTAAGAATTTTATGGATTCTCTAAGTTCAGTGTAGTACGCGGCTTTGACTATTAATGGGTTGACAAGGTGAGGAGTCCTCGTGTATTGGAAGTACACCTAAATCGCGGTGTAAATTAATATATGAGTTTGACAAGGCACTGGTTGCTCATAAAGGTAAACAATCTGCACCAGAAGAGATTTGTACAGTTTTTTCTGAAAATAATTTTGTCAACTTGAACTGGAAAACGCTACCGCAGGTTTTGTGAGTTTTGAGCAGGACCAATGACCACCACCCGAGGGCGCCTCTGAGTCTCGACCTTAACTCGAGTGGCCATCGAGGGGGTTAGTTAAATTGCAAAGGAGGCTATTTCCACCCTCCGCTATCGCGACATCTGTCGATGATGCTGTCACAGTGATGCTGTCACGGTTCTGCTTATTTCAACTAAAATAAAACCTTTTTTCATCATTATAATCATCATAGCAACCGTTGCACGTCAACTGCTGGACACAGGCCTTCCCGGGAAAGGGGGAATTATGCCCATAATTGCTGCAATGAGCAGGCGTGGTGGCAACCGTAGAGCGTAGCTTAGAGCCGAGAATGCTGCTGCCCTTTCCCGCGCTGTATCATTTAACCTACGCTGTTTGAATGGATATACCGCCGTCTGTAGGTCCCGGTACCTCTGTGCCCTCTTACGATATCTTACAGAGGAAATACTATTCTAGTCTGACGGTGCCCCAGGACTTGGCCAAACCTTTTATAGCGAACCTCAAACATAGTCTATACATAACAAAATTACGTGTCACGGTGTTTGTCCGGGAGAAACTTCTTAACCGGTTTTTATATTTTATTGCGTACTGTGTACAGTTTTATCTAACTTGATTGATAGGATATTTTATCGCAATCGTTTTTTCGTGATATCTATTTATAGTTAAGACAGTAGAAGATCTGTCAAGTCAGCTAGTTTAGTATTAAAAACATCTGCAATTACAAGCAAATGGTCCGTTTATGGGCTATATTCAGGTATTCCAACACACGCTCCGTCTCGCACAACTCGACCTAAAACGTTCCTAGCTAATCAGTCCCGGCCATCTCATTATCCGCGCTGTACCACTGGTTGAACTATTCGATTTCCGAATAGCGCACATTTACCTTAAATCTCTGTGTTATTTCATTTGAATCTATGGCTGCTATTGAGTAGAGTGATTGCGTTATGATCTTTGTATGGAATTAATGCTTGCTACTTTGTATAAAGTAGGAGTACTTTGTGTCTGCTATTAATGTCCAGATCCATGACAATTTTACTGAGGCATCTTAACAAATTATTCTGTTTCGTGGAAAGTTATTGTGTTAAAAGATTTCTTCATATTTATTACATTTAGATAAAAAACTAAACTCCTTTTTGAAGCATCAAAATAGCTTTTGAAAAATAACGTTCCACAAATTCAGAGTCGAAATTAATAAAAACCCAAAGGCAACATTTCAAACATTCTGGCTTTGTCGTTGGATGTCTCAACAGCGCTCTGGCACGTACTCATGTCAGCCTCAGTTTAAATCGAGTAATTTGACTATCTTTTTAACTATCTTTACCAGGATCACACATACTTGCAGCCTCTAAGAGTCGATCGATCGTTGTCTAACAATATTCAGGTAGATAGCAAGCTGTTCAAGTTTAAGCGCCCCTGCTTAGAGTTCGCATCCTATAAGCCGGAAATCCGGCAACGATCTATATTATTGTAAGTACATAACATACCAACCTGCATAAATCTGTATAAAGTTTCACTGTCAATTTTGGACTCATCGTCTCGCTATTTAAGATTCATGTCGATTAGGACAATTGGTATATTTGTGTAAGTAGACATAAAGATACGAAAGTCATATGTATCTATAATGTGAACCACAAATCGCTTCCCGGCAAGAAAAGTGTCACAACACATGTTAGGTACAAAATGACATAATCACAAAAAAAATGCAATTTTCTTATTACATTTTGCGCCCATTAATTACCAAATGAATAAGCTATTTACAAATGATATTTCATCTAACTATTTTAGTTTTTAAATTATTGACGTTTAAATGAACAAAAACAATATTAAAGTTACAATTTCTCGATACGACTATTTTTGCATGGTGAGACTTTTCTTGCCGGAAGGCGAAATGTATCCAACAGTCTGCAGCCAACAGTCTAACAGCGCAATTTACAAATTAACGATTGTCTAAATAACAAAATATATACAGCCTTATTTTGCTTAGGATAGCCCAATTGCTAGTCAACACAATTTGTCCTGACATCCAATCATTTTCATTGGTGAAAACCGTATAGAAATTTTACGTCAGATTATCGCTAATGCGATATACTCGTACTCGTATAGATCGTTTTTCCAAATAAAGGGTAACTATGATAATAACAAATAAAAAGGCTAGGATATATATTAATCGAACTTTGACTTCATAAAGCCTATGAATGTTGTTCGAATTGAATTTAGGCGAGAATGTATATATTAGAGGCGCGTTAATAAAGGGGAAAGCAAAACATCGTAAAATAACATTAACCTGGGCAGGGCCGGGCGCGGCGAATCAGGGCTCCGCACTGCAATTAATATGATAATTAGTGGAGGTGTTCGTCACAACATGCGACACGACTGCGACTGCGAAATGTAAATGATCGCATTGGAGCCGTAGATATCCAGCATTGGTGAATTTTCATTAATAATTAGTACATACTGCTGTGGCAGTCTTATGGCGAAGCTTCTTGATGAGGTGCAGTTTTGCAGTTGAGCTTTACTGTTTTGGATGAATATCCCGCCGTCTATTAGTTCTGGAACCTCAGTCACCTCTAACTACACAGGTGATTTGACTCTGGTTTTACTCGGCAAAGTAATTAAAATTTAGTAATTAGGGTAAACAGAAACTTTCTATACCTAGGCTGTCTAGATGAAATCAATGAATCCCCCCCCCCCCCTTCAGACGGATGACGGTCGGATGGAGTGGTTTGTTCCAGTGGCCTATACCCAGCTGTGGAGTCTGTGGGCTGGATATGAATTAATGAATTGCGTGAATACCTGCTTAAATTCTCAAATGTATATTAATAAGCTACTATAATTTATAAATATTATTGTTGCATCAACGCACGCCTTTTTGATGACGTTCTAAAAAGATGTTTACAAAAGTTTTCCTTTCAAATAAGTACCTATACGTATCATGGACAATAATGTCGTTTTCGAAAGGTCTACATAAAATTACAGTTTTTAGTTCCAGTCTCCATCTAGGGGTGCAATTTGTTCTTAATTATTTAATATTTTTTCAGCATTCAATTTTATCAACAAATTTTAATTTTGATTTCAATTGTTGTAATGCATCATTTAAATAAATGTTATATCGGTAAATCGAATGCGGTATGAAGTACTTAAAGGATTTACTAATAGTGAAACTATCGTGTAGTCTGAAGTAGCGTCCTACAAATATTACTATAAACGTGACTTGTTACAAACTGTGGCCAGTGAACATCCGAATTCCGTCCAACCCCACCCAACTAAAATTTAATTAAACTAGCCATACACACATCCGATAACCATACTAGTATGTTGGCATGGGCTAAATTATATTGGATCTGACACCTAGACAAGTCGCTTAAAGCACTTGTGTTACGGACATAGATAACAGAGGAATCACAATTACTATACTATATACATAGCCATGAGGTACCGGCAGAGTAGAATTGGACATCCTCCTGTACCAGGTGTCGCAAGAGACGACTCAGGTACCAGAACCGACAGATGACAGTATATCCATCCGAAACAATACAGCTCAGATGCACAGGTTGGGGATGGGCAGCCGCATCCCCGTCGCGTCGCCGTATTTCTTAGAGTGTCCTATGTTCAGCAATGAACTTTTAAAGGCTCGTATGATGATGATGACAGGTACTATATACATATTTAACAACCAGACCCAGAACAAACACAAATATTCAACGTATAAATATTTGTCCTTGATTGGGATCCAACGGCCACAAGATAGGATCACTAGCATTTGCACCATCGGGCCCGTCAGTTAAACATATAGATTTATTTTAATTAGACCAGACCGACAAACAAGCATGCAGTCTGCCTAATAGTAAGTGTCACTGCAGCTATAGACCCTCGAAATATCACTAGGATATCACTAGCGCGTTGCCAACCTTGTGACTTGAGGATATTATGCCACATTACCTAGTAAATTCACTACCTCTCTCACCCTTAAGACCGGAACACAGCAATGAAAACACTGCTATTTGGATATAGAAATATGTAACAGTGAAGTAAGATCTCATACAAAAAAAGTTCGTCTGGCATTGGTACCTCACTCTCGCCCCTTCTACCAAATGGCAGTGTTCGCATTGCTGTGTTCCGGTTTCATGGGTGAGAGAGGCAGTGTAATTACTAGATAATGTGATAAAATATGGACGAGCCCGATGGCGCAAAAGCTAGAGATCCTATCTTGAACGCCGCAGGTTGGTTCGATAAATATTTGTATGACGATACTATCGTATGTTCTGTGTCTGGGTATTAAATGTATATATGTAAGTAGAATATTTCCAATTCTATATTTTGTTGTTATATTAAATGAATATCTTTAAGTCACAAGGGGGTAGCGCGCTAGTGATATCCTTGTGATATCACTGTTTTAGAAATTTAATTCATTTATTTCATTCATAATATGGCAGATCAATTTTTGCCGGGACAGCTAGTTTACCTATAAGGATTGGTTAGACCTTCTTAAGCATCAAAGTGTTTTATAGTTTAAGTTTTATTTAAATACAATTAACACAAAATACTAAATGAAAACTTAACCCTGCTATGTAATGTACCATACATATTTTATTGAAATATTTATTTGTCATAACTGTTAACGGAATAGACTCATACATTTATGTAGGACATTATTTTAGCAATAGATCAATGTCAAACTTTCGCCTTTTCAGACTTTTGTAATTGGTAATACATATTAACATTTTATATGTTATTAACTTATTCTTGTCTATTATTAAATGTGCAAAGGGTTTTAGTGAGCAACGTTAAAAAAGTTTCATTTGTCTTATTAAGATTTGTTATATACTGGTTCACTCAAAATAATTCCAAATTCTTTAATAGTTTAAACTACAAACGATAATGCCATCTAGCAAAATGCTAGTGAACTACAGTCTTATTTTTTAAATTCATTTATAGGCCCTGGCACCAAGCACATTTAGTCTCAACAGACCAGAATTAGGTGTTACCATGTGCAGTTTAGGTTTTTATTAACGTTGTGTATTAGTCTTAAAAGTAAAAAAAGTTAATTACGTTTAGGTAGCTCTAAACAACATAGCATAAAAAAAAACTTTCAAATTATTTAATTTGAAAATTTTGAAAAAAAAATTTTAATAAATTAAATAAAAAAGTCTGTTGTAAATATCGCTTTTGATGTTTGTCTATCTAAATGAAAAACTTTGTGCATTAGAAAAATAAAAACTAGTAAATGAAGCAACGAATTTAAAAGTTACTAATGTAAATATGAGTGCTTTAAATTCTTAATTTACGGTGGGCAACAGATTAACCTACCCAAAACTGTTAAATTTTTACAGTAAATTTTAAATTCAATTTTTTACTATTATTTATATTTTTTGCGATTAATATCCATTGCCAAGTTTTGATAGCTTTGGGTAGGTTGGTATGTTGCTATGTATGCATTAATTATGATATACATTAAAGAAAACCCAAACAATACAACATTTTTTTACCTAATTGTAAAAATTATGTTAGATTATAATGCACTTTTTTTTCGCGATATAACTCCACTGCCGTTATGCTCGGTAAAACTATTTTACAAATGTATTTTAAACAATGGCATGAAGAAATCATATTTGTATATTAATGATAAAAAGGGTTATGGCATTTCATTACATTTAATTAGAATAATAAATTACCTATGTATATTGGCGATTAATTCATATGGGTAAAATAGATAGACTGGTTGTTTTGTTGCCAGCTAGTAAATAAAAATTGAAATAATTTAACTTTAAATAATAAAGGACAACATAAAATTTTAAGTTTATTCAAATAATTATAATTGAGCATTTGTTAGGGCTATTTTATATTTTGTTCATGGTAATGTTGGTTTTTTTTCAAAGTAAAGCAACCACACACAACGTTCAATTAAAATAACCTTTGTTCTAATGAAATAATTCACTTTATCCTTTTTGTTACAATGACAGAGCAGTACAATTGTAATAATAATAAAACAAATAATAGTACTGACCGATGCTTACTGACGTAAACAATTTTATTTATAATGTATATGTATTTCCTTCCTCTTTTATGATTGATAATAACAAAATAGCTTTGTGTACAGTAGTAGCTGGGGTGACGTGTATGAGTAATGACGTCATAAAATGTTTAATCATCATTCGAATGAAATCTGGTATTCAGTTTTACTTTAACTTTAGTGCAGAAATGTGGATTAACATTCTCAATAAAATAATTTTATTTAAACATATTTTTTAACAATCTTTTGTGAAGTGTCTCTTAATGACATGGCTTCCTTATCAAAATTTGTGATATTTTTTTGTGTGGCAACATTGAAGAAGTGAGTGAGCCATCGCCCTGCTACTAACTGTGTCATGGCGGTTTGACTTGTTAAAGTTTTTTTGCAATAACTCACTAGTTAATGTGCTTTTTAGCAATTTGATATTTGATTTCAATAATTAACATCACGTGATACAAAATAGTTAATAATGCGTGAATACAAAATAGTCGTGTTAGGTAGCGGAGGCGTGGGAAAGTCTGCCCTCACAGTACAGTTCGTACAAGGCATCTTTGTCGAGAAATACGACCCCACCATAGAAGACAGCTATCGAAAACAGGTGGAAGTGGACGGTCAACAATGCATGCTCGAAATATTGGATACCGCTGGCACGGAACAGTTCACCGCTATGAGGGATTTGTACATGAAGAATGGACAAGGTTTCGTGTTAGTGTATTCGATCACCGCACAGTCGACGTTTAACGATCTTCAAGACCTCCGAGAGCAAATTCTGCGAGTGAAGGATAAAGATGACGTGCCGATGGTGCTGGTTGGAAACAAGTGCGATCTGGAAGCGGAACGCGTGGTCGGGAAGGAGCAGGGCGGGAACCTAGCCCGCCACTTCAACTGCGCCTTCATGGAAACCTCTGCAAAAGCTAAAATCAACGTGAACGACGTGTTCTACGACCTAGTGCGACAGATCAACAAGAAAACACCTGACACCGACAAGAAAGTAAAGAGGAATCGAGTGTGTCGCTTTCTGTAAGTGTTGCTGAGCCTCCGATGCGTCTAGATATAAAATATTTAATAATTTGAAAGACTTCTCGTACCCGGATTTGGCTCTCAACAATTCCCAAAGTTTATAGATCGGGTGTTGAGCAAGTGGCTCGTTAAACACCTGTAGCATTTTGAGAATGTGCATTTGTTGAACTGTGTCGTAATCCAGTGCTAAAGCACGAGTGGAAAATGCACAGAGCATCGTGAATTTTATCCCATTTCCAACCCAAGTAATTAAATGTAGTTACTGTATAGTAATTTTGGTCTATGTTTTATAGTTATGATATATTCAAGGATAGATTCAACGATTCTATGTGTGTTTCACTCTAGAAATTCCAAATGTAAATGTGTGGATGCTGTTAGGTTCAGAAGTTCATAGTATTGAATTATATTTGAATCCATGGCAATTGCAGAGGGTTCCAGTATATTATAGAATAATATTGATCATAAATAAAAATAGGTAAATGACATGCAATAATTATTATAATTCATTTATCTAATAATGTTGTTAATTAAAGGTGTAGTTGTCATGGACCAATAATTTAGGTCACAGCCAAATGTCTTTCAAAATCAACTGATTTATTCTATTAATAATTCATTTAACAATGCTAAGTTCAGCCAGTCTGTCTACACAGTGTCATACAACAGGAAAAGTGACAATGGGTATGTATTTACCATGACATTATCTCTCAAGGGCATTCAAATATACTCAAATGTTAGCATTTCAAATACTGTTTGCAAGTCTTCTGCAGTAGCCTGAAATGCTGCTGCAATTCAGATAAATTAGTCTCTTGTATCTGTTGAGGAATAAAACTTACTGTCTGAACATAGCAATGTACTATAAGGTGATTTAATTTCTAGTTTTCTAGTAATGTTGCTCTGGTTGCACTATTGTTAATGAAAGCCCCAAACTTCTGAACGTCTTGAATGAAAGTTGTATTAGCAGGCTCCGTTGAGACCTGGATATGTGCCAGCAGGCCTGAACCAGCATGTAAGTAATGTTTAATAATTAAGGATACATTAAATTTTTTCAGATATATTATTGTCTTGTTATATAATTCAAATGTATCGAAGGGAGGTTGATTATGCAATGCCGTTTAGGACATGGTAACCTTTGAACAAAAATTAGTGAGCCTTAGGTGGTGCACCATGCTGACCGTAGTGTCTTCAGTGTTTACCTAGTGGTTGCTGTACTAGAACAGTATTTCATATTGTCTAGTACACTTACAAAGAACTAGATTCCCTCACCTGTGAAATTGATAACTTTAAAATTTTATCGTTATTGTATATGGATTAAAGTTTTATGATTACTGGCTCATTTAAATATAAATTACCAACCTAAGTTTTGCTGCGAAAAACTTTGTTATATACGTAATAACTATATAGGTGTTCAAATATTGTTACAGGATTAGATGTTTCCTCCATTTGTATTTCTGTTAATGTGTAAGATTAACTGCACAAGGATATTGGTAATGACTTTTGATCTGAGTTGAATTATATTTTTATATATATTGTGCAAATTAAGAACTTGTATATTTTTATCTTTGCAATCAATAATCGACATGTACATTAACTAATAATTTCTTTTCTTATTTTGCAAATTTATCAATAAAACCAATTTAAATATTTGTTTTGGGGTATGTACTTGTCCCGCCGACGCTCCCGTGTCGAATTTTGCTGCGACCTCGTCGCACAGTGACTCAGCCGGCTCCCCTCGACGAGTCAAACGAACTTCAATTGACTCCGGTATTTTAATTGAATTAAATTAATTGAAACAACAATTACCATCTACAACTATTTTATTGCCTCGACAAGTGTAAAAAGTTTCATAAAATGTGTATCACTTACATGCTACGATTAAATGCCTAGGTATTACAAACACGATAAAAAATAATACTGGCAGTGTGACGTGGCGGGCGTATGTCGACATTCTAGTAACATAAGAATTGACACAGTCCAATGGAAATGAAAACAATACCTAACTTAATCTACCAACAAATTTAACAGAGCAATGTATCATGCAAAACATGTGTCTATTCACTACTCGTAGTTGGCGCGCCCTTTGTCATGAAACAAGGTCTAATACATAGATCGAGTTCACTATGGGGGCGGATGACACAAAAGAAAACGACTAAACAGTACTGTAACATCGAAATTGAATAGAAAGCTTGCGAGAGTGATATAATCTACATACAATTGCAACCTCTGGGGAAATGGCACCACGGAAACGTCGGACGAATTTGATAATGAATAAATTGTGCTCTATTATGACTGCGCGCCCTGACGGCCATACTATCTCTCGCTTATCATGTTCGTGAATGAGGTCGAGAATCCTGAATTTTATATTTCGGCATATTTCTTACTGTGGAGTCGTGATATGGAGGATAAATATACATTAAATATGAGCATATAAACATTAAAGATAAATGTCTATATAACTTAATCACATGAATCTGCCTTATGATAAACTTTTTGATAAGCAACATACATTTTATTGGTAGGTGTACAGTATGGAAGGAATGGTTAATTTTTTGACCCAGGATCTTGCACAAAGTCGCCAAGATATTTAGTTAGGTACAGATTTTTCATATTTGTTAAAAGGTAAATTAGATTTATTAGCATTATTCAAATTACAAATTTATAAAGCTTGAACTAGTGGTATATAATTGTTAAGTGTTTATAGTGACCGTATTGATGACGCTTTTGCCATAGTATATTGACGTCAGTTGAATAGTTCGACTGAATAACCACACCTCATTAAATATATATATATATATATTTCTATATAAACCACTTTAAATATTTTTCATAAGATTTAAGGCGGAAAATGTGACTACATACTGAATATCTATATTTTATATGTTATGTGCTTTATTTAATAATAACAATGTATTTTATTGGACGGAGGTATATATATATATAATGTTAGTGACTAGTATATTACTTAAAAACTAGGAGTGACTAATAGTCAATTATCATACCACAATCACATTTTAGAATTTATTACTTTTAACTAACCATTCTGTTATGTTATCTCACCACATATAAATATGCTGTAAACAATGGACTAATTACTTGAAATTATAGTTCTTTTTAACTTTGCTTCTCATATTAATACCTCAGATGTTATCCAAAATAATTATGCTCGATTTTCAGGGTTGTAATACTTTACAGTTTCCTCTTGAATACAGTAGCACAACCACATCTTTTTCGACAAATCTTATGTCAATAATATTTTATTAAAATGACACCTCTAAATATACTATAATTAGTTGACCTATAGTGGACAAAAATGTATCATTTATTTGTGATTACAAAGAATTCTACTGTGTAGATTACAATAGCCAAATTCATTTATAAGATAATAACATATTCAATATAACATGGTAAGTCACGCCTGGAATTAAATACAAAACAATTAAGCTGATTACGTCTTTCATCATTCTGAAAAGTTAATTCGTTAATAACAAATAATATTTTATCTCCATGGTTAGGAAGCATGATCACTAGAACCGGTTTAAATGAGTCAGTAGCCAATATAAATCTACTTCCGCGATTCTTCCGGGCACTCTTCAATCGGCCTCTCGTCAGATGAATCACGGAATGATTCCGCCGTACTAACGTTGAAGCCCTTCGATGAGTGTACTAAAAATACTGACTCAAGATATGCCGACTCATTTAGTATAGGCGTACTCATTTGTAGGTTATACTTAGAACCCTGTCACAGTAACATTTAGTATTGACGTACTGTTTTGCTATAGTGACAAGGTTTTAATGCATATTGACTTATATTATTTAGTGTCTTATAATGTAAATTGATTAGTTGACATGTGGCATGAGGCCGTACATGTATGTACTTTCGTTTTTAATTAGCATTAGATTTGTGTAATTTTTATCTTTTTGACTCTGTTGGCATCGGTATATTATTTCAGTAATTTAAAGGTAACATTCAACAATCACCTAACCACCACACCCTATTTGCCTTTACAAAAATTAAATCCTACATATTATGTAATGTCAAAGTTCAAATAAATTGGTTATGCTACTTTTTAGTTTATTACTAAATTTAAATTTGAGAACGAAATTTTTCTTTTATTCCTTTTGATAACAAAATGAAATGAAAATAAAAAGGCTGATACCTTTCTAGTTTAAATTCGTTCAGTTAATGTGTATTAATCAACTGTAATCCGGTTGGCAGTAGTTATACCTTAGCAAATTCTGTGAATTCCCTTAGAAGACTAATGAGCAATATTTTCATATTTAAATTGAATACTAATTGATTATATAGAAATTAAGTTTGAATGTAGAAGGTTGGGTGGCCGACCATACAGGTCAAATTGTACTTTATTTCTCTCTTCAATACTGTATACTGTTCTATGGAGTATAGAAAATACTGTTTCTTTGAAATAAAAATATATGAGTATGAAAAAGATTGTTTCTCATAAATTTTTATTTCTACTCGAGTCTAGATATGCATGCTTAGATAGTGCGTATAGATCCAAAATAATAACAAAATCTATTAAGTATGAACCGTGGTACTACCAAACATAAAAAAAAGTTTCACAGTGGCTTCCCCTTAGACTTTAGGGGACTTTAATACTGGGTCCGTTTTTACTAGGAAAGTTGTTTACGTTTTACTAAACCAAGCAAGACAGTGTCATTTCTCTAATCCACCAAAATCAGAATGGTCAGCTAGCATTTGGTCGATTGCGAATCGATGTGCGAGAGCAGAACCAGCCCTTAAAGGATAATCTATCATGTTTCGAAAGCTATGAACTAGGAGTATACTACTATGGATAGAAATTCCTACGAATTGGTAAGTCCGCAACCCCTCCACGAGTGATCCCGCGCGGGCGAAGCTGCAGGCGATTTCTAGTGAGCGGCAAGCATCTTGACCATCTTCCAAATACCTCGTAACTAACCCTTATCGTTAGTGGTAGGTATTACAAGGTTATAATATATATTGGTATGTAATAAAAAGGCATGGCAAATAGCGATTACAATCGACCTTCGGATCGTTTTACATCGAGTTTGAAATCGAATACATAATAAATACTTCGTCTAGTACGATTTTATTGTGCGTGTGACGTAGAAGTGTACCTACGGTTTATGGTCATATATTGAACTAAAGGAATTGACGTTTAATTATTGAACTTACAAGTACCACTGGTGCTAATTTGGTCAGTAATAAAAAAATCTCAGCTATGAAACGTATTATCAAACAATAATTATATTAAAAAAATAAACAAATAAAAATAGCAATAATAATTAAAAGTGAATATATATAAGTAATATTTTGTAACATTTACGCGTTAACTGCTCATAATGAAACTGCTTTTTTAACGGATTTCGAAATGTGTACTATTTAACTTTTTACATTGTTTGTTCGGCGTTTTGGTTACCTTACGGGAGAGCGTCGAACAAAAAGTCAAATAGCATTATAACACCGTTTGAAAAGTAGTTTTACTGTATGAATAGGTATAGTTTCAGTTTTTAATAATTAATGAGTAACGATAATCGAAATTCCAACTAGTTGTGATAAAGTTACATAGATGTGTCCTATTATGTTTGTTTAGTTTCAATTACTATTCAACCTACTGTTAAATCTTACAAACTATAGTGGTGTTTTAGCTTACAATTACTAGGACTCGCATATTAGCGAGAAATATTATTTTATAAAAATCTATTTTGACTAGAAAAAAACGTAGGTTACAGATAAATTTATAAAAACCTATCAAAAATTCCCAATTTACATTGAACTTTATATATAAAATATAACGTTCATAATTTATTGCGAATTTCAAACAAATTTGTGTTAAATCTGTGACCATGCGTACGTCATACCTACATACTTAATAAAAGACTAGAAACTGGAATGTTTTAATACTGCCATTGAAAAATATAGTGCTAGAACTAGACCATATTTTTGATCGAATATATAATTAAGATATGCCATTAAAAGGCTGTCACCTTTAATCCAGCAAAATATTTCAACCCATTTATAATCAAATATTCGTATTACGAGCTCCATACCTACATTCTGAGAATTTTCTACCAGGAAATGCAACAACAGCGCGTTTCACGAGGATCGATCGAAGTAGTTTCCCATAAACCTACGGGTCAGGTAAAACCTTATCACAATCACCACAGAAGTATTCGCGAATTCCTTACTGAAGTCCTCATGCCGGGTGTTGACAATACGAATTTAAGATTCGAACGAGAAAAATGTAACGTGAAAAACTTATCGCCCGTATTTATACATTATACCGTCAGAAAGCAACGCGGCGGTTAGAGGGAACGCATTATTGCTAATTAATCTGTATTAAATCTACGATTTAACGTATACCTCGCGCCTAAGATTACGGAATTTTAGGCACACAGGCAACAAAGCACGAAGCATAATTATAAAAATTAGATAATTTTTTAAAATATTGTTCTCACACTGATTAAATGGTAATTCTTTAGTAAGTACAAATATTTTTAGGCTAAGTTCAGCAATGTATACGGTTCATCGACCATTCTATGCATGTTTATAAAAAATAAACACTTCTTTTTTTAAATTAAGCTAAAAATAAATAATGAACAAGTATCTCAAAACCCAGATGGTATTAAAAAAACGGTATTAATAACTTGTCTGGATATTAAAAAGAATTGCTTGCACCATATTTCCCAAAAATAAATATTGTCTAAAAATATTTGTGCCTACAAGTAATATCTTCATGTAATCTTTACTATCGAATAAATCATTATGCAAATATTTGTTTTATGTTAACGATGTATGTAATAATTTACAGATAAGCATTATTTTAGACATTCTTTTTATATTAGCAATGATAGATACGTTTAATAATTACATTCGTCTATATTAATGCAAATGTCATATGTCAAGTATATTAATGCAAGTGTCAAAAATAGACTGCTTGAGTCACAAAGTTGTTAAGGGGCCATTCTTAAGTAAGTCAATTTCATTGTCCGTTAATCCCGACGCCATCTTCGTTACATTTGTATTTTTAACTATAATATTTCCTAACATTTCACAGCTCATGATATATATTTTTAGTTTAAATAGTAACTACAAATAATAAAACTAATTGGCTTTAAAACGCGGTTTATTTAACTTTTTAAATTTTTTCTTCCAAATCGAAGCGTCGCACAAAAAATTTAAAAAGTTAAATAAACCGCGTTTTGAAACCGTTTAAAAATTGTTGAAATATTTGTAGGTACTGAGTAATATGGTTTTATATTAGTCATTAGTATATTTATTGGTCAAAATCAAAGGTCTTTTAGATATTTTATAATCATATTTTCTAACATTTACGCGTACAATAATTATAATAAAACTACTTTTTAACTTTAAAACGCTATGTAGGTTATGTTGCGGCAACCGTTTTCAAGTGACAGATGTTATGTCAGGATTTTTGAAATTATGCCTTTACCGAGGCCAAACGTGTATAAGAAACGCGTTTTGAACCATTGTTTTAATTAAAAAGTAATTTTATTATGAGAAGTAACTTTCGCGTAAGAATGTCTTGCGTGGAAATTAGTGAAGCTTATTTTTATTCTTTCTTTTCCTATTAATTTTTAATGTTGTCTGTTAATAACTACTTTCGAATCAGACGTGTGACGTTACGCATTGTCAAAATTTTTTATTTCCTTGGCGCTCTGCCCAAAAGTGACAACTTATGGATGACCCCTAATTAAATAAAATTAAAATAAATTTAAAATTGCCTACTACCATTTTGAACAGTAATTTATGTTGAATACAAATTTATGTTATGATTTTTTTGTAATCACTAAATGTTAACTCTTTAATGTCATTAAACGTTCTTACCGCCATAGACTATATACATTATTTCATTATTTCAGTAAAGAGTTTTGTTAAGGTACACCCTAAAATAGTAATCAGTGACACCGTAAATAATTTCACAGGCAATTTTGAAATAATAGGAATTGCGAAATGTTGATAAATATGTCAGTCATATGTATGTATATATTAATCTATTATACGTAACAGATGGTTCGTTGTTCGTGGCACGTGATCGTTTAGAACTAAGTACGAGCGTATGAAGGTATGCGTAAGAAGTAATTAAAACTTGCAGTACGCCAATTGAAAGTTCACGCTAAATTCGGTCATTCACTAACATATAAAACGTGAACCTCCAACTCTGTATCCAGAGGTCGTCACAAGCTAAAAGGCGATAAATTACATTTCAGTGCAATTCTATAGTATAACAAATCGACATAAATGTAAATATATAACTAGAATACTGTTATATCGTTAATTCGCTTAAAAAGTAGAGAACACTATTGAGCGAATCGAAAACAATTAGTAAACAAAACCTTAGGTATCACAACCAAAATTTTCTTTTTTACTATTACGTAAAAGAAAATCTTCCACGGTGTTTAATTTGTTGAATGAATTATTGATCCGCAAGCTATTGAGTGGTACCATTTTGATTCTAATTTAGTTAAGAACCTACAAAACTATGTATACCAAAACCTTTGATTTCTATTCCATCGGATTTGAATTGAAAATTTTGACATAAACTCCCAGAGACCATGAGGACAAGACCCCTCTAGTTCTCCTGGTTTCAATTCTAACACTTAACACATTTTTTGACAGTACAAAGTTTATAGTGCAAATTGTTAGACCTACACCAAATATTGATAGAGTTATAGTGGCATAAATATATATTTTTTTCAATATCACTGGCACAGAAGGCACGACCAAAATAGTTTTTATTTTTAATCTGCGAAAAAAAGACTGAAGCGTCAACTGGCTACTTTGGTACTCCGGTACTAGCAAAAAATTTAAAAACCTTTTTGCTAGTACTGGATCGGAATAACTCGATAGAAAGATAAAAAATCAACGAGAACCCGCGTCGCCATCGTTTCCATAGTAAATGTGACTGCGTACATTTCCTAGGCATCCCCGTTGGCAGGATATAATTCCATAGAAGTTGGTGCAGGTTATTTTGAGGAGTCATAGCTGTCGTTGAGCGGCGGCAGGCTGTGCGTCAGCGTGCTGTCCAGCTTGCGCGCCTCGTGCTCCAGCGTGTAGCAGTCCAGCGCCGGGTCCTGGAACGGGCGAGCAGATGACAATGGAATTTTAAATTTTCCCAAACATTGACCTGACTCCGTGGTAACTCGCTTAAAGCACTTGTATTGTGTTACGGACGCCAGACAATAGAGGAATCACAAAAATACTACTTAAATACATAATATATTTAATACCCAGACACCGAACAAATATAAATATCATCATATAAATATTTGCTCTGGGCGGGATTCGAACCATCTGCGGCATTGAGTCCGTTAATATATATATATAGCGCGTTGCCTTGTGACTTGAAGATATTAGATCACAAAACCCAGTAATATCACTACTTGCTACGTTAATCCGGAACACAGCAATGCGAACACTGCTATTTGGCGGGAAAAAGAGGTGAGAGTGAAGTACCAATGCAGACGATCTTTGTATGAGGTCTAACTCATGTTGAAAATTAACTTACGAATGAACGCAAGAATCTCATAATAGAACTATTACAGTACATATGACGCCGATGGCCGTGATCCTACCCTGTGCGCAAAAGGTTGGATCCCCCCACCCCGGGGAACATTTACTTTAAAGTTTAAAACTTACATTTTATACATTTTTCTATATTGAATTTCTAAGATTGATGAAGATCGTTGTTCTGAGGAAATAATGCTTGTATTCGTCATTGACACTAGCGTGCTTAGGTACTAAGAACGTATGCGGGTAGAACCTGCGAGACGGTCCGCAGCGAGTCTCCCAATGCGGTGCGCAGACGCTGCACGTCACGGGCGGCGCGACCGCTGCGCGCAATGTACGCCTGCCGCCGCCGGATCTCCGCCGATAGCTGCGACCGCAGTTGGGCCGCCTGCAACACACACACTACTAAATCGAACTATGCATATAATCACTCTCACACTTTTCTTTTACTTTGCTTTCTGCGGTAAATAGTTGTAACACAAAGTCTGGGCGGGGATCCTGGAGTCCTGAAATACAGTTGTAACCTATCTTAGGCTTCTATCCCCTAAAATATTGTATGTTAATACATCATACTATCAAGTTTTAAGTGAAATTTTGGTTTGTTTTATTTTCAATTAACTTTTAACCTAACAATTTAGCTGCATTTCTACGAACATGAAACAGTGTAAACATTAAATATTCTAAATTTTCATCGACGTCTCGGACTACAAGAAATGCGTGACCACGGACGCACCTGGTTCTCGAGCCGCATGATCTGCTGCCTGTGCCCGGCCTCCCTGGCCTCCGCCATGCGCTCGGCCTGCAGAGCCGCCTGTCGGTAGTGCTCCAAGTCCTCCCGCCGGCTCGGCGAGCAGGTCGACAGGTCCGCCATGTAGCGCGTGCGGGCCACCGACAACTCCGCCTCCTGGACAGGTGATCACGTGCGAATTTATCGAGCGTTGTCTTGTTCAGAACCGTCAGTGACACTTCTATATCGCGTTTGTAGCTTCAGTAAATAAGGTCCACTTTCCTTTGTTCTAATTCAATTCTAATTAAATTATCAACTTTATTTGCAACTGCTACTTACGCGGTATTGCACTGTCATTGACGAATGTTTTATTTTCCGAATGAATGTTGTCTTCCTTATGACTCATCTTAAGATATTTGCGATATTATATTTCCTAACATTCACGCTTTCACTACTCATAATAAAACTGTAACTTTAAAACGATGTTTATCAAACAACGGTTATAACGGAAACGTTTACAAAAAATAAATAAATCCAAAGTAATTATATTATTTGACTTGATATAGCATTTACATGTATACAATTTTTCGAATCTTAGAAAAAAAAATTTGAAAATTAAGTCATTTTAATACGGTAATAAATATTTTATTATATTCATTGGAGCTGACTACAATTACGTAGCATACTTCTCAAAACAATAATGATGTATAACGGTAAAAACAACTAAAGATTACGTTAAGTCGCTTATCAAGACATATAAACAAAAAATAAAGAACACTATACATAATTACTCTATTTAGACACAGACTAGCTACAGTGCATCAATGCAGACACAGGAAACATGCAATCGTGCAAACAAATATGAACCTAATTTTCAAAAACACACGAAACACATTGCTTCAAATGCATACTTACATTACGCTAAAAACCAGTTCTCGGATTCAGAAATCGAGAAGATGAACAAATATACCAATAGACATCAGGAACAAATAGTGTATTATTGCAGAACTAGTTTATTTTTATCATGGCAATTTTGTTAGTAAAGGAGTCAGCAAAATTCTTTAAAAAAAAGAATCAGTGAAATGAATATAGAAACGTTACATACGTTCCGCTTAACCATAGGCCGCCTGGCAAAAATAGAATAGTACCACTCCGTATCATAAATGTACCAGGGCTGGGATGGCCAGCAGCGTTCCCATCGCGAAACTAGGCCTGGGATGGCCAGCAGACTGAATCAGCGAACAGAAAGAGGCGTAGCAAGGGAGCAGGCAGATAAACTTAGGCTTAAAAGCCATGACAGAGTATTTTTGGGAATTTTTGAGTCACGTAGAAACTTCACCACTTCGGGCTGGTACCCGGACCGCTTTACCACTACCCACCCCGCGGTAGAATCAACCAAGGTACCCACACAACAACCGATACCTTATCGGCCAGTTGCTTCTCCAGCCGCCTGATCTTCATCCGCAGCTCCCTGTTCTCGAGCTCAAGCAGCGTCATAGAGGAGCCCTTGCCACGGCACGGGCTGCAGCAGTCCCTGGTCACGCGCCCTGGGCCCTTGGTTGCATACAACTGGGTTAGGGAAGCCACTACCGAGAAGTGATCAAACTGTCCCACTCACTACCCGGACGGCTCCAAAAACATTTATACGTATAAATTACCTTCCTGTTCATGTTTATCAATTTTGTATTATTTCTGTAAATTTATCTGCTATACTGCCATAGAATAATATTGTAACTGATTACCAAGCAGATTAAAAAAAATTAAAAAATAACAGGTAGTCCACTCAATACATACACACTGACGTGAGCATCTGATTTATGGTCTATCGGAATATCTCTATATGTTTTCTGCTGCATGCAAAAATTAGTAAACTTAATTATATTTGCAACATTTGCAAGTACAAGGTACAATTAGATAATATTTTATGACATTATAAAACTATTTTGTACTGGTAAAATCCTTCAACCAATGTAAGAAAGGTAAACACATTCAGCAGTTTGAGATGTACGTCATAGAATGCGATGTTAATTTTCTATAAAAAAAACATAACCAAAAAATACATGGTTCATAAGTCCAAGTTGAATTCAAGGTAAAAATACATAGTAATTTATTAAACATATTTTAGATGTCCGTCCATAGTAAAAGTTTGAGCACTTCTGAGCTAATCTAAGTAACTACTACTTACATAATCAGCACCCACTTAGAAGATATAAGTCTGAAATAAGAAATGCGGCTAGCCCGCACATTCCATTGCATTACATTCACTTTTGGCACCAACAGGATAAATGTTTTTGGGTAAATTAGTTTACCATATAGGCCATAGAGAAGTAGAAGAATTAGTTTTAAGACCCGTCTGTTGCCGGCAGACTAGTTTAAGTAGGCCTAATTTACATGTGAGATGACTTCTCATGTACTCACGGGGTCATCAGTGTCATAAATAAATAAGAATGTAGTACTTCCTATAATTAAATAATTATTTGTTATTAATAAATTGACGTTTTGACATTGCATGTCCTTGCCTATTAAAAAAGTATATTTTGTGTTTAAGTTATTAAATAAAATCTTTTTAGTAAGACCTAAGCAAATCGCCATTAGCTTTAAAACTGACTTAGCCCCCATTAATTCTCTTGTACGCTTTGAACTTAATAACAATAAAGCTTTTATACATTTACTTTAAGAATCGTATTAATATAAGTGATTAGATAGCAATAGACATTTTAATGTTGAGAGTAACAATAGACATTTTAAAGGTACATAGTAGTGGGGAAGTATCGCAGGACGCCAAGTCCAAAATACCTTCAGGCGTACATACAGAAGTTATAAAATGCTATCTTTGTATTTGATCGCTTGTCTAAATAGTAACAAATTAATTGGATTTATTTTTCAAAAGCAATAATGATCAATAAATTCAATCAAATTACCATATATAATTAATATCAATAGATCTATTTCGTTAGATTACAACGTATAGAGAATATATCACGTCGGCACTAACCTACCATCTAAAATGTCATGCAGCTAATTTCGCTAGTCAAACAGTATTTTATACAAGATTTCGGTCGGCAAACGGCTAGATTTATCAGAACAATTAAATCTACTAGCAGCTAGAAAAAAACTATACCTAATTCCTTAATAATGTAAAGGTCTAGAATATTATATATATATTGTTTTAGTTGTACATAAATATTAATGCTGAACAATCACAATAAGCGTGCAGGACATGACAGTTATCTAGTTTGGATGCGAGTCGGCTATTCGGTGAGACTTTGATACGTTTCTCCTGCAGTCTTCTCTACCAGGAGTACTAAGACAGATAGTTAATCTTGACATGGCGCCGTATGTACAGTCTGTCATGTCTTTCAAACGATCCTATTCCTGGCCTACTCAAACGTCCAACGCTACCGGAGTGATAGGCGAGGCTGTTCATTAATCTTGACCTTGCGCCCTATTGTTAACGCCGGATTCGAGTAGCCGTCGTTGGAGACAGTTGAATCGTAATTTAAAAGAGGAGACTGTATAGTCAGTATTCGGTAGTGGGGCAGGGACGGCACGCGTTTATCAGCAAACGCTGCCGCTCTGCTCTAATTTAAAACATTCCCACATCTCATACATTAACCTGATTCCGTGATAAGTCGCTTAAAGCACTTGTGTTATAGACATCAGGCAACAGAGGAATTACAAATATACTACTCAAATACATTTAACACCCAAACACCGAACAAACATAAATATAATTAAATAAATATTTATCCTGCGTGGAGATCGAACCCACGATCTTTGGCGCACAAAATAAGATCACTACGATCTGCGCCATCGGGCCCGTCGGTGGTTAAAGATTATGTGTGATAAAAGTTATGAGATTAGGCGGGAACTTTAACGGGAAAGCATCGAGCGACCAGAGCTGCTTCGGTGGCGTTAGAATTGACATAATTGTAATCGAAAAATAGATTTGGATGACTCAACTGACGTTTCAAAATCACGCCGTGAAATAAATAAAGATTAAAGTAAATGAAAATTAAAGAAATTAGAGATTAAAACAAATAGACATTAAAATAAATTGTGTTAAGACTAAGAATTGACTTGTGGCAATATACGCATATAATTATTATCACCACACGTCAATATATGACAGGAAAAACTATAAAACGAAAAATATACTAAATCACTCAACGCGATACAAAACCTGAATGGCTCTACCAATAATCAAGAATAGTCCAACTGATACTTAATTATAGTCTCAACACAAGACTGCTGGCTAAGTCTAGACCAGTCTTGAAAAATCTTCCATTTTCCCAGAATTAGCGATATTCAACCATCGCTAAAGACTTTCATGTCGTTATGAAACATGAAAAACAATATTTTTGAAGTGCTGCAAGAGAAAATGTTTAATGCTACCTTATCAGCGAGTTCTTTCTCCATTCTCCTGATTTTCATTTTCAGGTCTTTGTTCTCTAGCTCCAGAAGGGTCACGTCCACGCCGCTGCGGTCCTTGCACGATGTGCAGCAGTCTTTAAATGGACGGATAGAGTCCTTTGTGGAGTCAGGCCCTGCGGAAGACATAGTACTCTGTTTGAGCACATGACGCTTTACGTTGAATAGGCAATCCTAAGTATCACGACTTGAAACATACCATAGTTCTGATATCCCTGAGGAAGCCTACGTTTAAACTCAAATATACTATATTTCAAGCACTTTAAATCATAAGAGCCACCTAAAATATAGGACAATAATTGAGGTCGTCGTTCAGTAAAAAATAAGAAAATTATATGGACATTATGTAAGTCATCTGAAGGTCGAGAACTCTTTCGATTCTGATGACGCTGAAACTGTTCGAGTCGATTATACAATTTTGTCGTTTCCAAACATATTTAAATATCTGCAAAGAGCCATACATAAAGTACGCCACACAAATCTAATGACTTTATGACTATATTCTTTAAGGACGGGGAGGATTCCCCCGACCTTAAAAATATTAATTTAAAAGAACTGTTCCGAATCTTTTATTAGTTATTTCCATTTTAATACCTTATGTTTTCTTAAATTAGGAAATCAAAAGTTATTAATTATTAGTAAACCCGACAGGTATTGTCCTGTTTTATCTGTATAATATGTTGATTTACAAATTGTAATATAAACTATAACATCTCTCAAGTTGGTACATACCATACACAGCAAACATTTATAAATAATGGGTTCAGTAGTTTAGCAGTTCATCCCGGACATACATTGTGACACGAAACTTTTATTTAAAGATAATAAAAAAGATGATTAAAGAATGATAATCATCTTCAAACCATGAACTTAGAGAAAAATTATTTTTTTATTTCCGTAGAAAACCAACAAGGTTTTACATGGTTGCTTTCTGAATCATATTTTTTATATATCATAATTAAGGCCAATAAAAGGGATTTCTATTAATTAATAATAAGCATAAACCTAATGAATCTTAAATTATATTTTAAAATGAGATATCACGAAACTAAGCCACCAGTGTGTCACACTATGACACACATCGATCCCTCTCTCCCCCTTTTACACACTCTATAGTGCGCGGGCGCAGGTCGCCAACGTACCGGAATCTAAGTCGGAGTAATAGACGGACTTCTCCGTGCGGTCGTGGCTCTTGCTGCGCAGCGCGGAGGGCCGGCCGGCCTGCCGCTCAGTCATGCGGCGGTCGGCCTCCAGCTTGCGCACGGTGTCCTGCAGCGCGTCGCACTTGGCCTTCAGCTCGGAGCGCTCACGCTGCAGGTTGTGCAGCTCGCGCTCCATCTCGCCGTCGCTGCTCTCCTTGCCGTCCCACGTCGTCATGCGCAGCTGCGACTCCAAACCGGACCTTTGAAGATGTGCAAGACGTACGGTAATCGATTATTGATTCAGTCGTTGGCAAATGACGGTAGTAGACTATCAGAAGATAAACCTTATACAAAGGTTGTCAGCATTGGTACCTCATTTTCATCTATTTCTACCGCCGTGTTCGCATGGTTATGTTCGGTTTGGAGGGGTAAGGGACGGTGAAATTACTGAGGAATGTGCCATAATATCTTTAAGTTACAAGATTGACAACGCGCTAGAGCTAATCTTGTGAAAACACGAGTTACTCTAGGCTTCGGTGTCGCTTACTATCACACAGATGTATGCTTGTTTGTGGACTTACGACCTCAACGATTAAAAAATAAACGTGGGAGACCAAGTTATAAGAGTTGGAACACGCCCTAGGCTCCTTTACTTATTTTTTCATTGCATAAAATACACCATAGCAATATATAACGAAATTTATAGTATATGGGCCCATTGTCGCATTCCGCAGTGTTCCTATCTTGTGCGCCAAGGGTTCGATCCGCTCCCTAGACAAATACCTGTTGTCTGATATCCGTAACACGAACGCTTTAAGGGACTTATCTTGAAATCAGCTTCAATGAGGTGTGAAATTATATACATAAGGAGAATGCGGCGGCATATCTACTACCACCACCATACCAGTCAGTAGCCTAAGTCCACTACTGGACATAGGTCTCCCCAAGAAAGGGGTTGCCACGCTGGGCAAGCGTATTGGCAATCGCCGGACGCAGCTTTCGTATCCTCGCCCTGTGCGTTTGAGTTGCATTGTTTCGGATGGATATACTGTCATCTGTCTGTTCTATAGGGTTCACATCAACATTTTGAAAATCGGACAGTCTGAAAACACGGCACCTCAACCTATCCTTAGATAAGCTTTTACAATAGTGGTTAATCATCATCATGCGTAAAACGTCCACTGCTAGACATAGGCTTCTACTAGAAAAGGGGAAATTACCGCGCTGAGCAATCGTGGTGGCAATCGCAGAGCGTAGCTTCGCTTTAGGAATGCTGCTGCACATTCACGTACTGTTGCATTTAAGCTACACTGCTTGAGATTGGGTGTACTGCCAACTGGGCTTCGGTACCTCAGTCGCCTCTTACAACACCTGGTACGCGGTGAGGTACTATTCTACTCTGCCGGGACTTCACGGCGACAGTCGTTCAACCGTTACCCAGTAAGAGATATTATATCTCTCGCCTATTTATATCGCTACTCTGGTACTGACCTAACATCTTCAGGTCAGTGATGAAAACTACACACATATCCTATAGTTACCCTATATAAGCTTACATCCTCGTGTTATAAACCCCTCACCTCTGAACCTCGACATTGGCTAGCTGATTGGTGAGCCTGTGGACTTGGTCTTCAAGCGAGGCATTCATTCTCTTCAACTCGCTCAACGCCACCTTAGCACTTTCCAATTTTTCAGATACCACACGCTTCTCGTTCTCGCAGTTGGCTGAAGAGTGAGAGAGGTTATTTTTATACAAATACATGATTCTTCCTTATCGTCTTACGAAAATTACGGATAGAGGAGTATTGACATGGCTCGATGGCGCAGATGGTAGCGATCATATCTTTTGTGCCAAGGGTCATGGGTAGAATCCCAACCCAGGACAAAATATGTGTGTGCATTTTCTTCGTTTCGGTGTCTTGTATATGTACATATTTAAGTAATATATTTGTGATTACTTTGTTGTTTGATGTCCGTATCATAAGTGTTTTAAGTTACTTATCACAGAGTCAAGAGATGATGTGCTAGTTTATTGTTATTATTTTTTATCAAATATGACATAAACAAAAATAGATTGTAAAAAATATATTATTTTGAGTTGATGTAGTGTTCATTTAGGCGGTAGGCAGCCAGGCGGCAGGGTATATGTTTTTTTTGTTTTAACACAGTATCTCATCCGTTAACCTGACTCCGACGTAAGTAGCTTAAAGAATTTCTGTTATAAATATCAAATAACAGAGGAATCACAAATATAATACTTAGAAATATAAATAACACCTAGACACAGAACAAATTACAAGTATTCATCATATATTTTTTGTACTCGGTGGACAACGAGCCAACGACCTTCGGCGCACAAGACATAATGACTACCACCTACGCCATCGAGCCTGTCAAAACGGTATAAGCAGAGAGCACTCACAGACGCTCTTCTGCAGCTGGCGCAGCTTGTCGAGCGCGCCGTGCTCGTTGCCCTTGGCGTCGGCGAGCTGGCGCTGCACCTTGGCCAGCTCGGCGCGCAGCTCGGCCTCGGCGCCCGCCGCCTTCTGCAGCGCGCCCGACAGCTGCTCCACCGTGCCCTTGAGCGACGTGCAGCGGTCCTCCAGCGCCGCCACCGTGCGGCAGTATCCCTCGCAGCGCTCTTGCAGCTTCTGGCTCGTTACCCGAATTTTCATTTAGTTCCAGTCCTCGACCTCGACTACTTGCGTAGGAATGTCGTTTTTTTAATTTAAGAAACGTGGTACAAACTGATTTGCCGGCATCATACCGACTCTATAAAACTTCGACCTAATTTTCAAATACTATGTTGCTGCCAACCAAAACCATGTTCACCCGTCGATCCTAAATAAGGAGGCAGAATTCTGACATCTGGATCATTCAAAATTAGACCGTATCTATAAAGATGTAAGAATTAGATCACCTTGAATGCCTGGTCGCGGTCGCGCGCGGCCACGGCGGCGCGCTGTATGTCGCCCTCCAGCTGCGCGCGTCGCACGTCCAGGCGGGCCCCGCGACCTTACGTGGAACAATTTACAACTATTTATATCATACATAATTCGTAATTTGGGTACTAACTTTATTTCCTTTCCCGTTATTGTTGAATATAATCACTTAGCCGATAAGAAAAGTAATCCCAGCAGTAATGTTAATTTTTATATAATTTTATGTATTTCTAGTGTACTAATATAACTTCAACTATATCAAATATCACGTCCATTTGTTTGCGCTATTTCCTTAAAAAGGGATTATTACATATTAATATGATGCTGATCCGTCTGGAAATCAAGAGAAAAAAAATGTTACAAGAATATATTTAGAGAATATTTTCAATAGCCATCTGTGTATAGTCGCATGCAAAAACAGACCTTAAATTAAGTTGCATTAAAGCTTTTCTAGCATACCTTCCGCAGCCGCTAACGCTTCACGAAGCTGCCCAACTTCTTGCACTCGTTCAGCCAATTGAAGACGCAGATTTTCAGCTTTATTCTGAAATTATCAATACACTGATATGATACATCCACATTTTGTTTCCGGTATAGTTTACCTTGTGGGAAATAAGGCCAGCAACGTAAACATCCCTAAAACCGCACTTCTAAATTGCACCCAATCCTAGGTTGGATGGGACGTCTAACAAAATATTCACATAATTGAAATCCACTGTCGGTTGGTTGCAGCATGTCTCGATTCTCAAAGATTATATATATAATACTGCTATCTGACCGGACAAACGTTGTCTTCTTTTAAATTGAGATATAAACTATCCTGTAGCTCAAGTTGGATCAAACTGTATACAGTAAGCAAAAAAATATTAAAATCGGTTCAGTAGTTTAGAAGTTCATCCCGGACAAATACCATGACACGTAATTTTTTTATATAAAGACAATTTTAGAACAGATGGTAATTAATAAATCATGATAACTATACCTTAGTAACATTATTACAAAACGATACAGTCTCGGAAAGTACAAATATTTAAAAGACAAAACCAGAAATATTTAAAGACAAAATAAAACATATTTTACCTCGTTCTGTACTTTCTCTTCTGCAACCGAGCTCAGAGTGGCCTCGAGACTGGTGATCTTGTCTCTCAAGTTGCTGATTTCAACTGTCTTGGTTTGCACCGACTCGTTCTGTAATTGCACAATAAGAGCTATTAATTAAAAGTTCACTACTTTTCCTCAGTTTTTGCAAACGGAATTTAACTACATAATAAGTTTAGTTATAGAAGCTTGTCTGAATTCATCTAGTGACAACTGCAACTCAATAAGAATTAAGCCGCGCCTCCTACAGTTCTCTCTGCCATCTGCCAACGCGACCTCTAGCAGCAGATGTTGATGTCTTTATCTACCATCTAATGCCAGCATTAGTCCACTAGAGCGTCTCAAGAACTGTTCCAATCCCGCTCCGCCTGCGAGGCCAGCGGGACACGCGGGTACATAGCACTGGGTCGCTTAATAATGGGCGGCATCTCCCATATCTGCGGTTGCGTTAGAATTGACGTCTGAGTAGTCCAGCATTATGTTCTCCGAAAAGAAAATCTCAAAACACCACCTATACGATAGATCATTAGCTGCGTTTTCTATCAGTAGATGTCTTTTAAACAATACCCAGCATACTAATTTTCTTCAGCATCTCTTATCTTTTTTACATAATCTCTATTTAATAACATCAACATCATTCAAAAACCAGTGAGTTGAGATCAAGCTGCGTCTTTCACCAGTTGATGCCTTGAAGACCTTCTTCCGCGTCTTACACGATGTGTGAGAGGCGGCTGAATGTTTTCAATGCAAGTGCGTGTTTACCATATTAACTTGACCGTCTCCCACCTAATGCTATTATCAATTCACCGAAGCGTCAGTTGCAGTTCAAGCTAGCAGATTCCTGTGCCTCTTTTACGATGCCTAACTAACGGAATACCTCCAGCACTTACACCAGCAACCAACTCTATCTCTATTTGACATGTTATCTCCCACCAACTCACCAGGGCGTTCAGCTGTGCCTCCTTCTGCCCACAGATGCTCTGCAGGCGCGCCTTCTCCTCCTGTACGTTGCGCAGACTGCTGGTCACCGACTGCAGTTTGCCCTCCCCTTTGCCTTGTTGTTCGCTTGCCTCCTTAAGCTGTTTCTTCATTACCCCCACTTGGGACTTGAAGTCGTCCTAGTTTAGTGCAATTTTGAAAGTTACATATAACGAAAACCCAATTCTTTAAAGAGGTAACCTGACGCTTAATCAATACTAGGAAATGTTATTAGTAATTAAACAAAGCAATCATAAAACAAGTATTTGGGGGGACAAGACATAAGTACATACTCTCCATTTTTTTATTATTATTCTATTTATAAAGATATTCAATATTTATAAGGTAATTATAACAGTTGACAACTTAGTATTTTGGTATTTTAACGGTTATAGACAAGAACGGAATTAAAACAAAATGACACAACATCTCATACATTGACACCGTGATAAGTCGCTTAAAGCAATTGTGTTAAGGGAAATAGACAGCATAGTTATCACAAATAAACTACACAAATACATATATTCAATACCCAGTACCAGAACAAACACAAATATCATTATATGAAATATTTGTCCTAGGTGGGGATCAAACGACACACAAAAGAGTATCACTACTACCGGCGCCATCGGGCCCGTCAGAAATATAATTCGGATACTGACCTAGGCTAATTTAATTATAATAAATATTCTTTAAGATATGTACCAATAATATAAAATAGAATATACATAATGGTACAAAACTGTATAAATGTGTAGCCTTATCGCATATGCATGATTGCAGATACACTTGGTTACTTTAATCAAAAATGTTCAACAACGAATGTACGTTTATCAAAAGTTAAATAGTTATCTTACCTTCTCCCGTTCGATCTGGCAAACTTCGTGCATCAAGTTTCTGACGCCCTTCTTTATCAGCTCGGGGTCCACATCGATTATTTCATTTCGATCCTCCGATTGATCGCGACCTGCGAAATATTATAGCGTATTACAGACAAAAAACCGATTTCTTTATATTAAATGAGTTCAAACAGCTCAATTGCTGTGACTATTGGTCAACCATTTTCATTATTTGATTTCATGATACTAGTAAAAGTCCACTGCTGGGCTTTATAGGGCTTTATAGGGCTTTCCAACAAAGGAGGTTTTTACCCATAATTGCCGTTCTGGGCAAGCGTGTTGGCAATCGCAGAGCGCTTTCGCGACAGGAACGCTGCTGCTCATCCCCGCCCTGTGAATTTGAGCTGCACAGTTTCGGACGGTTATACCGCCACATGTGGGTTCTGGTACCTTAGTCGCCTCTTACGACACTTGGTGCAGTGGGAGGTACTATCCTACTCTGCCGGTACCCCACGGCAAATAGCGTACCCATGTTTTAACAAAAAAATAATATTGAAGATATTGGACCTCTGTGCGGGCTGTACCGGCGCGCGGGGCTGGCGAGGCGGCGGCGCGCGGCGGCGTGCACGCTGCCGTCGGGCTGCACGCCGCACACGCGCCGCAGCGTGTGCGCGATGGACGACAGCTTCGCCTCGGCCTCCCGCTTGCCGACCTCGCACTGGCCGAGCGACGCCTCGAGGGCGCGGCAGCGACCTTCGCTTCCTCCCAGTCGAGCCTGCACATTTCCCATATTTTTAAGACGCCAGACACGATCAGTAGCAAAATAATAATAAACTCTTTAAATAAGTGAACAAATACATAACATACATTGTAAAGCAAACTAAACTAAGATATAGCTAGAGGTGTATATGGATATATATATATATATACATATATATATCAGTATATACATAGCTGTAACATATTAAACATATGTAAATAATATTTAATATATATAAGTAAATAGACTTTTAAATAAAGATAACGAATTTAAGTATATATATAAAAGTAAGCTCCTTCATTAAGCATTTAAAAACGAGCAAGAATTGCGAGAATCTAATGACTAGCGGAAGACTATTCCAACAAAGAACGGCCTGGGCCGTAAAGGATTTATTGAAAAACGTTTTTGAATGCACAGGCATTTTTAGTAATAGGTTTCCTGATGACCTGAGACATTGCTCTTGGCTGGCTCTAAGAACACGCTTTTTGAGATATGAAGGGTACGAAGTGTCGAATAGAAACTAGTAAACCTAATTAGGTAAAGTACTTACTAGAGTCCTTAAGACACTTTACATTTTGATCTTTACAATATTTCGTTCGCAAAGCCAATGATCCTTCTTACATTTTATTGGATACATATTTATTTTCTTACATTAAGCATTATGATTCTTACATTCAACAAGAAAATTATTTTAGAGGAAGAAACGAAATTAGTGTTTTAATATGAAAATAGATAATATTTTGGAAGAATTTTTAACCTCGTTTGGTGTCGTCCGTATTTTTGTTTGAATATCCATTGAAGAGTGCGATAGAACAGCTGGTAGTAATTCTATCTCATTCAGGACACATGTTTATATAATAATTACTTGTATTTGTTATGCGTCTAGGTGTTATTTATAAGTATTCCAATATTATATTTGTAATTTTTGTGTTGTCTGATATCCGTAACAAAAGGGTTTTAAGCTACTTATCTCGGAGTCCGATCAACGTACGAGATATCGTGTGAAGTTATAAAACAAAATTATGATTTATGACCCCCTTCGGGCCATCAGGGCCAATAATTATGTAATTTTTGTATTGGAGACTGATCCAGTCTCTGAACAATTTAATTATTTAAACATTATTAGATTAATAATTATAATGAAAATAAATTATAACCTTTAGTTCTTGTATCTGCTGGGTGGCATCGGCGAGGCAAACTTCCAGGTTGTGTTTGAGTTCTTCGAGTCTTCGCTCCTTCGAGCGGCAATCTTCCAGGCGCAATACCAGTTCCTATAAACATACAAAATATAAGCTATATGTAGGTTATTTTTTTAAGTAGGGCCAAATATTTTAGGGAGCACATAATAAACCTATTTTTTTCAAAACAAGCAAATATGATACTTGCAATCGCGTTTTTATTTAGGTTAAGTAAAGAACTCGAGTCGTTTAAGTCAAAGTCAAATACATCTTTATTTAAATAGGCACTTTCAAATCATCAAAAATAAGCAAAATATAATCTATAAGTATAGATTTGCTTCCGACAACTTGACTTGAGAGCCAGTGGTCATCATTATCATCCTCATCGGAACAGCCATTGAAAGTCCACTGCTGGACATAGGCCTCTCCAACAAAGTGGAAATGTTGCCCATAATTGCAGCGCTGGGCTAGCGTGTTGGCAATCGCAGAGCGCAGTTTTTGCTACGGAGATGCTGCTGCGCAATCCCGCCCTGTGCATTTGAGCTGCACTGTTTTGGATGGATATACAGCCACTTACAACACCTAGTACAGAGGGCGTTACTCTAATTCTCTGTTGGTACCTCACAGTAATGTTATAAGACAACAAATATGTACCACGAAAACATATAAGTATCCTACTTTAATACTAGTCTGCCGGCTCCAGGCGGGACTTATAACTAGGTTTATAGCAGGTTTATTATGCAAGCCATCAGAAAAAAACCTGCAAGAATAACTGATAGTCATCTTAATACTATAATAAAATAACAAAACTGCAGTGTTCTATCATTGCATTTTAATTTGTTTTCCTTATTTTGTACCAATAAAACAATTAATAGTCTTATCATAAAAATTGAATAAGTTACTTGAATTGACTGGTCCGATGGCGCAAATGGTAATGATCCTATCTTGTGCGCCAAATGTCGTATATTCGATCCCCACCCAGGAAAAATATGTTATAGCACTTGTGTTTGTCTGTGTGTTGAATATAAGCATTTAAATATTATATTGGTGATTCCTCTGTTGTCTAATGTCCGTCACACAAGTGCTTTAAGCGACTTATCGCGGAATCAGGTCAATATATAAGATGTAGAGTGAATTTATTTATTTTAAGAGCTTTAAAACCTATAGCCTTTCCATCACTACACATTCATCTACAAAAACAATGATTTTTTCCGTGTGTTCTTGAGTCAAAAGCCACAAGTCGTATTTTTCGAGTGGACACGTTAAAATGAGGCTGATTTTATATAAATGATTCAAGTCAAGGTTAATGTCAAGTTCAAGGAGCACCTGGTCGCGCGCGCGGCAGGCCTCCTCCAGCTCGGCGGCGCGCTGGCGGCAGGCGGCGAGGTCGGCGCGCGCGCCGGCCAGCATGGCGTCCAGCTCGGCGCCGTGCCGCCGCGCCGTGGCCGCCTCGCTCGCGCAGCGCTCGCGCTCCTCGCCCTCGTTCTGGAGCCTATGTGCGGAGCGTATGCCCAATTGCTTTGAGAGGTTTTTGTATTATTTTTCGTAACTTTAACCGTTTTACGGGGAAAGCTCTTAAGGCAAGCTTTCAAAAGTGTCTTTATCACCCGATTTGCCATGTTTTCGATTGATATTCCACTCCTATTAGTCGTAACCTAAGTTATTTCTTAATTTATCGGCTATCTTTAATGAAAGTCCAATTAAAATCAGTTTCAGAGACAGAGTGTAGATTTGAGTAATCCTATCTTGGGTAAAAGTGACATAGTATCTTTAGTTTACATGGTTGGCGACACGTTAGTGATATCTTTGTGATGACACGAGAGACTAGGCTGCAGTTTATGAACAAGCGGACCGTATGCTTGATTGCTGAATTCATAATATAAAAAAATAAGAATAACCTATACAGTGGACCCCCGGTAATCCGGCCCCGTTCATTGTTGACTGTTTATTCATTGTGTATTACGTAGAGCAAATTGCTGCTGAAACACAAATACGACCGGAAGATTTGGAAACCTAGTGCCGTGGAATGGATAAAGAGGAAAATATTTTTTATGAAATGTCTGACGAAGAGATTATAAAAGAGATTTCTAGTCATCAATAAATCAGGAAGATGACGACGAAGTGATAGCAACTACTCCGCAAGTGAAAACACAAGATGCAATTAATGCCTTTGAGCTGGGTTTGCAATGGACTGAAGAAAATGGTGCATCTAACAACGAACTTCTACTTTTGAGAAGACTCAGGGACAAAGTGTTAATCTCGCGTTTCAACAATGTTAATAAAAAAAAAATTGATGAATATTTGCATGCTTCTTAAATTAATTGATTCATAGTTTTTGATTACTTTAATACGTACATTTGTTTGTACACAATTATTTCCTAACGTAAAATTATTGCATGTTTTTTGTAAGTTCTATAGCATTAATGACGTTAATTTTATAATAAAACGTAAGCTCTCTATTGTTGTTTAATTTACTAAATTTGACTTACAAGTATGATTTGTAATTCAGAGTACATATGTATATATAATATGTATAAAGAATCTTATCATTGGATCTGTAATTTGTCGGATTACAAGGTACTCTTTTGTAAAAAAATCCGGACTATAGGGGGTCTTAGGCTCTTAGTCTCTATAATCCGAAGAATTCGATAGTTCGACACTGCCCTGTAAAAAGTTTGTCGAACTACCGGGGGTCCACTGTATTTAGATAAAGTAAACAAAAAGTAAATTATTATGTAGCCCCTCCTTATTAAAACTTTAGACTGACCTGGACTGCAGCTCCTTGATGTCGTGGTGCGCCTGTTCCAGCGCCGCCCGCTCCCTCTTCAGCTGGCCCTCGGCAGCCTTCAGCTCCCGGGTCACGTGGTCGCCGCCGGTCTCCGACTCCTTCAACATGTTCTGGACTCGGGACAGCTCCAGCTCTAAAGTAGTGCGGTTTTCTTCTAGACCTGTGAACAAGTATTGATTAAAATCATATCAGCGATAAAATATGTCCGCTCTAGAGCGGTCGGTATTCGGTGGAGGGGCAGCGACTGCACGCGTTCGCCGGCAAACGCAGCGTACCACTCTAGGAAAGGAATACATGTCAAGATTTTGTTATTGAAGAGTGTCAGAGAGAGGGTGACTGACCGAGTCATACACAGAGGTGATGATATCGGGCGGGTCGACGGCAAAGTGTCCAGGTGGGGATGCTGCTAACCATCCCTGTCCTGTTGCATTAAAACAGGAGTTTTGAATAGATGTAAATAAATACGTTGATTGTCATTAATCACAGACAAACAAAGAAAGAAAAATAGCGAAGTAAAAAGAAAAAACAGGGAATTCGTGTGTGTCGTAGTGAGATGAATGGCTGGGTGTAAAATACGTATTAACACAAGTGCTTTATGCGACTAATCAAGGAATTATACAGACGTGCGGAGTTCTGCTTAGTTATTATGACGTGACCGATGGCGCAGATGTGAGTGATCCTGTCTTTTGCGTCAAAGGTCGTGGGTTCAATCCACCCAGGACAAAATATTTATATGATGATATTTATGTTAGTCTGTATTATGGTAGTGGTGGTGTCTTTATATTTATGGTAGTATTAAATATATGTATTAAGTTAATATTATAGTTTAAATATTATATTTGTGACTTCGCTGTTGTCTGATGTCCGTAACAGTTTAATGCGATAGAAAAAGAAACTTTAAGTATTAGTGGAAAATATACCGAAAACACTGGAAGAAGAAAGGAATTTTCTTGTGATGCGTTAGTACATATGGTGGTATAGATAACGTCTGGATGTTTTGGGATAATGATTTAGTTATTAGTCCTGTTGATGACAACACTATTGGTACTATATGTACTGTTTTCGCTCTCCACTGGGATTTGAGTTCGACTGCAAGATATTTCCTTAATTTTCTGAAATGGTTTTCTGGATATTGTGTGAATTTGGTATAACTACGTCAATGGGATATACTTTAGGTCCCTCGCCCACGGCGACTTTTTGTGGCGATACTGTCGTGCATAGCATCGATACGCGAAACTGTTGCTAGCTGTGTGCCTCACCCACGGTACCAGATACAGTCGCGATGAAAACGCGAACACACACTCCCTGCCCCCTCCGTTCTTTCTACCGATGTCGTCCGGCGGTCGAGCGTTTGTATTGATACAATCGCAATGCAGTAGCGCATTGCAAATGCGACTAACAACTTAGAAGAGATGCTGTCACGAATTTGCTAGATGCGCGACTGCATCGCTACAAAATGTCGCCGCGGGCGATGGCCCTTACTTTTTTCTCTATTATGTATGTATGTCGGGTCTATTGCAATGTATTGTTATATCGGACAGTATTGTTGTATCCCAGTAAAGTTATTATATTATTAAAAACACGTTAAACTTACCGGCGATCTTGTGGTAGGCTTCGTCCCTGGCCCGCGCGGCCTCTCTCCGCTCGTGTTCGGACCTCTTCACGTGCTCGCGGAGGTCGCGACAGCTGCTGTTGTACTTGTCCCGCTCGGCGCAGCAGTTGGTCAGCTGGCGGCGCACGTCGGTCAACTCTTTGCGGAGGCCGTCCGCTTCATTTTCCACTGCGGACATAAAAATATTTAAAACTAGCTTGTTTCGACGACTTTTAGATACATTACCACACCAGCTATTGGAAGTCCACTGCTGGACATACGCCTTCCCAAAAAGGAATTTGCCTATTGTTGCCGCGCTATGCAAGCATGTTCAAGGGACAATCGCAGAACGTTACATCTCGATGTGGAAGCTGCTGCCCATCACCAGCCTTTGTATTTGATCTACACTGTTATGGATGGATATTTTAGTCTTCCATCGGTTCTGGTACCTCAGTCGCCTCTTACGACACCTGGTACAGGAGGAGGTACTGTTCTACTCTACCGGTACTCTACGACACGGCACCGGGCGACGGAAAACACATGTATTTTAGGTTTATATGAAAGAGACATAAGGACGGTATTAAAACTCCCACGGTTTCAACAAGATAAACTTTTAATTCGCACCTTATATTTTGCAAGGAGGTCGGTACTCACGCTCTTTGAGTTTCCTGATGGTTTCTTGAAGCTGCGCGTACGCATTGTCGTACTTATCTTCCACCAACGACAGCTGCGCGCGCACCTCGGTGGCCTCGCGGCACACCGCCTCCTTCTCCAGGTGCAGCTCTTTGATGCGGTTCTCGTACCGAGAGCATTCGTCTTCTGCTGCACATCTACCAGTAACATGACAGTAATGTCAAAGATATTTTACGATCCTATATGACCTAGTAAAAAAATATCACAACTGATAATTAAAGTGCTTTATAACGGTTTTGAAACTTTATTTTGTTTTATTGAGAACGGAGGCTGCAAAGTTTCCATTAAATGCCTTCGCCATCACCATCATCATATCAGCCGCAAAACGTCTTCAGCTCGACATAGAACTCCCCAAGAAAGGGGGAAATTGCGCATAATTGCCGCGCTGGGCAAGCGTGATAGCAATCGCAGACCTGCGCTTTGCGACAAGAATGCTGCTGCCCATCTATGCTGCATCTATTCTACGTCGAATGGATATACTGCCATTTGTCGGTTCTGGTACCTCAGTCGCCTCTTACGATATCTGGTATAGGGGGTGCTATACTACTCTACCGGAATCTCACGACACATAAATGTGTTTTATTAAATTTTATTATGAAAAAAATTTTTATTATGTAAAGGGGATGCGTAATAAATTACAAATACACCATTTCATCGGAAAGGTGTATTTGTGAACAGTGGTAATATTATTTTTTATTATAATGGGCATCATAATTTAAAATACAAAGACTACAAAACAAGAGGTATATTTTTAGTATTCTTTGTAAAAAATTGGCATTGCTTAGTAAAAATAGTATGACTTGAGATCAGACATGGGATATTACGAGTGTGAAAAGAAATTTCCTGACCTCGTCATTTACAAATATCAACTATTTTAAAAATGTTAAATAAATAATATTTGTGTTTTTGGTATATATATCATAACGAGGTTTCCAAAATTTAGTTTCATTCCGTCTCTATGCCTGTATATGCATAATGACTTCAAAACTAGAGATGACGCTAGATGTCCCAACCAAAAGCAATTTGACCTCGGATACATTTCCTTTTTCAACAACATTTGAACTTCACCCTTAGCTTGAGGACCCGAAGGGCGAAAGTCCCTCAGCAGCACTTACTTGGCCTCGTCGAGACGCGTCTTGAGCGCGGCCAGCTCGTCCTTGAGCAGGTTGGCGGCGGCGCGGTCGTGGTCGGCGCGCGCCGCCGCCTCGCGCCGCGCGCGCTCCAGCTTGCTCTGCTCGCAGTCCAGCGCGCGCTTGGCCTCCTCCAGCCGCTCGATCAGCGCCTGCTGCTCCTGGTGAGCTGGAATTGAAGACATTCATCATCCGATAGTCTAGAGATAGACCTTATCGGCAAGATCTCACCGTGTTACGTTTGAGCTACTCTGTTTCGGATGGATGTACCACCATCTGTCGGATCCTTTTCACTTTTCCTCACACGGAGGAAATCACTATTCCTTCCTTTTTTTTTCTATTTTACGTTTTTTTTAAAGTAGTCGTTGAATATCTCGAACAGTAGAGCTGACAAGTATCCACGAAGGAAGTCCACTGCTGGACATAGGCAAAAAATGTTTGCCTTTGATTGCCGCTCTGGGCAAGCGTGTTGGCTAAAAAAGGAAGAGGAACAAATTTTGAACACACGAACTCTTTATTATATTAGTACAAATGTGTACCCATAAGTAAAGCTTGTTGCTTATCGTTCTCTGCCCTCAGCATGGCTTCATCGTGTTGCATCATCAACTGATCTCTTGCGGCCAGAAGCTTCTTCTCCCTCTCCCTCGCGATAGCTTCGCATGATTCCTTGTCGCTCGTCAGCGTTGCTATTGTTTGACTGAGCTTTTGTTCCAAAGACTGGCGGAGTTGTTCCTTGTTAAATCAGAGAATAGATATTACTATTTCCATAGTAGTAATAGAAACAATAGGTAGATTTGTCAAGTATAAACTTTGTGTTTTATAGCCACAATTAAAGTTTGTTTTAAATCAGTTTATTTATCACATGATATCAGTCATTGGAATTCCTGCAAGACATAGGCCTCTCCAAGAAGGAAAGTTTTGCTTATAATTGCCGCACTGGACAAGCGTGTTGGCAATCGCAGATCGCAGTTTAGCGACGGGAATGCTGCTGCCCATCCCCGCCATATGAATTTGAGCAAATTTCTTACTCTATATAATAATTTACCACATATCTACTGTCCAGCTCACGTGGAATGTAAATGAGTTACATTCCAGTCCAGCTCACGTGGAATGGAAATGAGTTACATTCCACGTGAGCTGGACAGTTTAAAAACCTTGACGGTTTTAATTTCAATCATATTTAAGTAAATTGATGTTCCAGTCCTTGAGTACTTAAGTATCTTTGTCATATTATAGTAAAGTTAACTGATTAAGGGGCTTTGAAAGTTTGCACAACCGGTGTGCTACTTCAAAGCCGCATGGAATAAATATATATTAATTTTTTTTTTCTGAATAACCCTTTTAAATAGTGAAACAAAAAGAGGTATACGTTTATATTAAAAAGTTTCTTATAATGTTATTGACTTCAAACGTACATTATGATTAGAAAAACCCTAAATTACGTAAATTAAGTAAATTGGGTTCAAAATTACTAGATAAATTCGTGATTATCGGGAACATATTTGCGGGGGATTAACGGGATCGATCGGGATGTTTGTATGGAAAAAATATGTTTTACCCAAGAACGGGATTCATACTCTCAAAGTAACAAGTTATAATTACGAGAAGTCGACGCGGGCCGCTGGTATATACTAATATTATAAAAAGGAAATATTTGATTGATTGTTTGTTTGTTTCAGTTTAACTTAAAATCTACTGGACAGATTAAAAAAATTACCATTAAAGAGTTACTTCTTTACTAAGTAACATAGGCTACGTTATATTTTCGAAAAAAAAATAAAAAATCACTATCCTCTGACGACTTATCTCTGAGTCAGCCATATATTAATTACCTTCTCCTCTTTAAGCTTTGTAATGTTGTCGGTGGTGGTTCGGTTTATGTTGGTAATTATTTGCTGGTACTCTGCCTCCTTCTTGCCCGACTGCTGCTGCATACTGTTACGGGTCTCACGCATCTTCTTCTCGCTGTTCTCCAGGTCTTTGGTGAGACGGGCTATTTGACCTGTATAAGAAGTTCGAGACTTAATAAAATGTAGTTTAAACTTATTTAAACTATACACATCCTTTCCTTTAAGCGATTTACCTCGGGGCTAGGTCAATGTATAAGATGTTATTTAAATTTATTATTATTATTCAACATAACATTATACACAGATAAAAATTAATACCCTGGCGCCTGTGACGATAAAAAATTGGTGTAAAGGCAATAATGCTATATCGTGTCTTTGACACACAACACAGTTATGATGGATTCTAAATCTAGAAATTTGATTTACCAACAAAAGGAAGAAAATAAAGAATTGACTGTAATGTCTGTGTAAAAAGTCTGAGAAAGACTTCCTCAAGATGTTCCTAAACCGTTGCGGGATTATTGCATATAATCACGACGCTGGGTAGGCGAGAAAATATTCCATAAAAATAAGCTTAAAACTCCTATTGCATCGGTATCAACAGGATGAGGTAGACCTAGGACCTTACAGGTCACCTACATTGGTACCTCAATTTAACCTAATTTATTTAAGCCAAATATATTGTTTGTATTAACTTTGTTCCGGTTTGAAGGGTGAGAGAGGCAGTGATATTACTAGGTAATGTGACATAATATATTGAATAAGATAATCAACGCGCTAGTGATCTCCTTGTGATATGATGAGCGTCTAAACGCTGCGATGAACTAACAAGCGGACTGTATGCTTGTTTATCGACCTAGTCTATAAATATATAAAGATACAATTTTACTATCGCCAGTATAAAATACCTTTTAAATTAAGCAGAGATTACACTAGTAATAATCTTTTCTGCTTACCCTTCAGGTTCTCTTGCTGCACCAGGGTCTCTTGCAACTCCTGTTCTTGTTTGCTCCGCTTGTTATCAGCGTCTTCCAACATGTTAGCCGTGTCGAACAACACCGCCTCTAGAGCGTCCTTCTCTGACCGGATGCCGGCCAGTTGTTCTTGCAGGTGCTGTTTGTCTTTGTCTAGACTGTCGATGAGTATCTGCAAGAGAGAGATGACACGATGCTACATAATGGTGCTTTAAATAAGAACTTCTTTCAATTCAACTAGTCTAAAATCTTTAACGAATTCATGTTATATATTTTCAGTTTATATAGTGTGAATCAGATTTCAATCTGTCAACTACGTAGAGCAGTTCAGCATCAAATTCCTCTAAAATGAAGAACAATTTGCTAGTACACACAGCAACCAATCAACTTAAACAAATCTATCATGTCAATCTGTCAACTTTTACATGACAGGATCACTACCTTCAAAGGAAGGATAAGACTAATTGTGATCTGTTTTACCAGGATGTAGGCAAAAAGTCTTACTTTCTTTATGGTCAAGAAACTCACCTGCTTCTCTTCTCCGTCTTTGACGTGATCTTCCAGCGCGCGGTTGATGCGGCCGATGGTCTCGTTCGCTTGCTCCAGCCTCTGCTGCAGACGTATGATCTCTTCGTTGAGGGTATCCTTCTTTCTCACCATCCCTGTTAGTTGGGAGCTCAGTTCTCCACGTTCCCTGATACAAATATGATAAGCGATTAGATAGAAAATTCAAACAGTATCATTAACCTACTATTCGTGTTGTATTTGAGCTATTTTTAGCCGTGGGGTGCCGGCAGACTAGAACAGTAACTCCACCTGTACCAGAAGTCGTAAAAGGCGACTGAATTATGGGAACCGACAGAAGGCAGTATATCTATCTGTAACAAGCTGCAGGATTTTCGAAACTACAATTTGATGCAGATCTTGCGAAATTAACTCAAATGTACGCATTAGGATTCCGATTCACATACTTAGAATTTTGGGCAAAACCAATCTTCGAGCCCCTTAAATCACTTTAGTTACGGATATCATGCGACGGAAGAATCACTCCACTACATAGATTAAAACAAACTTTCCGCTGTTTATCTGTCCCTATGCATACTTAGATCTTCAAAATTACCGAGAGGTTTTAATAGATCAAAATAATGTACTACAGTATTGAACACCATACAAACGGTCTACAAGTAAGCCCGCGGTGGTATTTGGCTATCTCTTAGGGATAACCCACAATAACTATATAATATAGTTATATATTATATTAAATATATAAATATTTTTCCTAGGTAAAGTTCAAACCTACCACCCATGGCGCATAAGATAGGAACACTTCTTCTGAACGAGCCGACAGACCCATCGAAAAACACTTACCTCATAACCTGCCGCAATTCCATCTCAACTTTCTCCCTATCCGCATCCAGGAACTTGATCTTCTCGCACAAGGAAGCTTTATCAGCCTCCAACTCCATTCGTGTCTGCTCTGCTGCTAGCAGTTCTTTACGAAGCGAGTTCAGGTC
>JACJUM010001610.1:15368868-15449197 GCA_020976665.1 Heortia vitessoides | reverse complement strand
AGAAAGGCGTAACTAGGCGTATAAAACGGCGGGTGTTACTAATATAAAAAAATCATAATTTGATTACCAAATTTCTAAATTTGTCAGTATAAACGAAAGAAAATAAATATACAAAACATTCAGCAGATTCCGAGATAAATCGCTTAAAGCACTTGTGTTTCGGACACCAGACAACATTTGAATCACAAATATACTACTTAAATACATATATTTAACACCCAGACACAGAACAAATATAAATATTGTCTTGTAAATATTTGTCCTGGGTGGGAATCAAACCCACGAATTTTGGCGCACAAGACTAGATCTGCACCATAGGGACCGTAAAAGATCTTCCCTTTTCGAAAAATGTCTTTCCTTTACCGTCATAATGCAATATTAATCAAACGATACCTCAGGATGGACTCTCTATTAGTGGCCTCTCGATGCAAGTGGTCTACTTCTCCGTCCAGAGCGTGCTTTTCATTCTCCAACGCTTCTATATTCTTCTCAAGACGGCAGTTTATCTTCTGGAGCTTTTCGTAGTCGGACGTTAGAGATTCCACCTAATTAAGAAAAATTTTAACACATTAAATAATCTATAGAGATTTTAATCCAGTATATAAGAGTCAAGTTTAATTCGTTTTAAACTCGCTGCAGGTTATAATTACCAGTTATAATATAGTAACCGTGCTGTACCGGCAGAATATAATAGTACCTCCCCCTATATAAGATATAGTAAAAGGCGCCTGTGGTATCGGAACCGACAGGTGGCGATATAGCCATTCGAATTAGTGTAGATCAGATGCAACCATACAGGGATGTGCAGCAGCATTTCCCAAAGCGACAATTTTGGGCAAATTCCTCCTTTTTAGAGAAGGCCTATGTCCATCAGTGGACGTTTTACGGCTGCTATGATGATGATTTATTCGGACTAACCTAATGCTGGACCACTCTGACATCAAATCGAGGGATGAATGAGGCCGCTTATTAAATGAGCGACTCTGTGCCCGATTGTTCCTGACCCCGCGGGGTTCGTGACATTGGAGCGCGTTCGACGGCTATCACTCAAATGCGCCTCTGTGGCCGGACTTCAGCTTGAGACGCCGTCGTCGAGGACAGTACGCAATTTAAGCATTAATCTTACCATAGCATTGATCTCGAGTCGGTTTCTCTCCAGGTTGTTTTTATCGATTCTCAGCGTCTCTATAGTTTTCTGCATCACTTCTTTTTCTTGGAGCATCTGGTTGACATCCGCGTTCGCTTGATCGAGTTTGACTAAAGTAGAGAGTTGGTAGTTAATGCTATCGTTTTTTAGCCATTTGCACGAAATAAAACTTTTTTAAGACAAAATGATTGCGCACACAAATCGCGTACAGTCGCAAATAATTTTCCTTTAGTGAACTCTTTTGATGTAGAATAAGATCACTATTGCTATGTTCTTGAAGACTATGGAAAGGGGTTCTGCAATGAATTTGTAAATAGGCTTAAGTGAAACACCTAGAGCCCATAAAGAGAAGAAAAGAAAAAAAAAATTTTTTGATTGTATGTATAAATCGTAATTATTTGAAAAAGTACTCACTGTTTTTAAAGATTCTTTCATTATATGAAAGTTTCACAGATTAATGAGCTCCCTACTGAATTATTAATAGAAAGAGGCAAGATTTACATATTTTAATCTCGGGAACGGGCACTAAGCGGCAAAAATTGTGCCCGCAGCCAGTCAATAAATAACTTACTTTGAAGTTCGTGGACCTTCCCTTCCAAGGTAGTGACGTTGGAGTCAGCAGACTCACAGTGTTTCCTGTTCGTTGCTAACTGGTCTCGAGTATTGCTTAGTTTCACCTGTAGGTAAAAGATTCGATTACCCCGCTACTTTGCACGAATATAAATAAACTTTCATATAAAAACTATACGACATAAAAATGTAGTCCACTTGTAATGCCGAAATCACAACTTTTTTCCATTAAATATTATCCGATCAAAAACATATATGTGAAAAAGGGGGTCAAGTTCAAATGCATGGTTGTCGACTTTTCCGACAAAAGAATTGATATCTAAATGGGTGCCATGTTTTGTAGATAATCTTGAAATTTATTTATAGGAACATATAACATTATACGATGAAATTAAAATTTAAAGCTTGTAACTTAGAATAAATTGAAGCCCTAGATTTAATTTGGCTAGTTTTTATGATATTTTCTGTTTTTTTTTAATTTTCTATACACAACATTAACAGGTTCAATTCCAAATTTCATCTTTCAGGGTCACCTGTAAGTGGGTTAGAATTTTGATCTATAGGTCAGTCAGTCAGTCAGTGATAACAATTACGATTTATGGACGTTAACATCTAAATAGCCGCATGAGGTGTATTTATCAAATTTGGGATCCTTGTTGAACTAAGAGGTTTTAATAACTGTATCCAATTTTGTGTGTTTATCTTAAATAGATTTTGAGCTATTATAGGGTAAAAAGTGGTTTCGTGTAAAAATCTACACGGCTGCTGCATCGCCAGTTCATTTTTTGAACTTGGCTGACACTTTACTGCGTGTCTTGGTCTTAACAATTCGACCTTTTTCTATTTATAACACCTTTAACGTAATCAAGTAACTGTTTCTACGTTATCGATGGCTTCAAACTTGTAAAAGTATAACACTTGAGTATTTGTAGGTTGTTGCCTACAACATTTAAGAAATGGCGCTGATTTCCCAGCACAAAAAGAACACTAGGAAAAATACTCGGTAGCACAACGGTAACGCAGTCCCCTGGGATAGGGAAGATGCAGGTTCTAGTCCCGACTGTAGCCTGAGACATGGTGATGTAATTCTAGTAAATAGTATCTGAAATAAAGTTCAGCGTTTTTATGCATACATTTAATGTAACTTTTTAACAAAAGGTTGCGTACAAATGAAGGTTGACCTGGTCATTTCTATAGTTAAACATAGGTAAATTATATAAATTTTGTCACTAATCTGGTCATTTCGTTATTGTACAATTATATTTGGTGATAAAGCTTAAAACTATATGACTATAAAGAAAATCATTAATAAAGTAATGGAAAAATATAACTTTGAATGTGAATTGGCATATAAACTCACCTGCAACTCGTGTATTTGTATCTGGTATTTATGCAGAGCGGCTTGAACAGCTGATATAGTAGATTCGGCAAATGCTGTTGCGTTAGCGGATTGCGAAACGTTTCGTTTTGGTGATCTATTGAAATGGAAAAATATTTATAATAATACATTCACAAATAAACAACTTAAATATAACTTGAGGTAGACCTCATACAAAGGTTGTCTGCATTGGTACCTCGCTCTTACCTATTTTTAATGCCAAACAGCAGTGTTCGCAATGCCGCGTTTTGTTTTAAAGGGAGAGAGAGACAGTGAAATTACTGAGCAAAGTGTGACATAATAACACCGCGCTTGTGATATTCTTGTGATGATACGAATGTCTGCAGGTTCCGGTGAATATGCTTGTTTGTGAATTTAACCATTTTAAAATATATAATACCCTATAGATTGACAATATGCATTAAGCAATTCAGAATTGATTATTTTGGTAATACAATACAATCATTTCGCTACAATTAGCGATAACAAGTTTAAGCCTACGCCTAATATAATTGGGATTTTATTAATGTTAACCAACTTTAGCTGTAAAAATTGTGCAAAAGCAAGGAAGAATGACCGAACATGCAAACGGTTACAAATTTTAGGTGAGTCAAAGAATTATTATCCATTACGTCATCAAATATCTATTCTATCTATTATTTCATGGTTAAGTGTATTCGTTCGTTGTTTGCACAAGAGGAGGATTGAGTGAGCCCGGCCGCACAAGTGCGGTCCGTTAATCCTGGAAGGATAGGAACTGCATGCGTTCCCCGGCTAATGAGTTGTAGGTATTGCTCTGCGAAAGGAATGCGATTTAAGTGCTTATGATAATGGAGCGCCAGTAAAAGGGTGATTGAAGGAGGTATTTAAATAAGTGATACTACGTAGCGTATACTAGACGTAGCGGTCTGCAATGACGGATAGAGACGTCTTTCCGTGCAGTATACTTAGCGGCACGAACTTTCAGCAAATTGTCATGATTCACCGCCTTGTTGAAGTAACGACGAGGCGACTCCTTCATGGCATTGCGGATTCAGTTTGCGTGTACGTGCGTGTGTGTATATGTGTGTATATGTCTGTGTTTCCATGTGTGTGTGGTACCTGTCGGATAGATGCACGTGTGTGGGTGCAACGTCAGCCTCGGAGTCGTGTATGAGCGCGCGCGCAACCTCCTCCAACGCCGACCGCATCACGGTCGCCTCCGCGCACATGGTCTCCGCGCACTCGCAGCGTTCCTCCTACAAATGTTCATATGTATTAATGTAGGTATGGTATAATTCATTTTAATGTCAACATTCACAAAACCAGTGTTAACTAAATTGAAATTCAAAATACACTTTATTTAAGAATATATAAATACTAGAAATAAGAATGAGCTTGCAGTGCCCATTTCTAGGCTCTAAAAAGTAAGTAATTCGTTCAGGGGCAATAGTATAAGATTTTGAGATAAAATCCTAAGTAGAATTACAAACAAATATGAATTTTAAATAAATTTAAGAATTTCGTAAAAGATAAACTTATTGCTAAGGCTTGTTACTGCTTGAAAAAATATATTAATGATGAAACTGCTTGGGGTTGAGTTGAACTGCTCTAGCATCTACTATTTGACAACGGTTTGTTAGCGCCGACGCCGGTAAGGGTTCAAATAATACCTACCATTAAGTGTTATTGGTACCCTTATCAGCATCAGTTTTTCTTGCACGATCTTTTCTGGTAGCTTGCGTAATAAACCTATTATAATACACGTCTGGTGCCGGCAGGCTAACATTAAAGTAGGACACTTAATAACCTATTTGTTTAACTTTTTTTGACTTATAACATTGATTGACACGGTCATTTGTGTAATATTGTAATTAGCAAATCTATATTAATAGTTTTCTTTTAAAAGTGCTTATAGGTATATTTAAATAAATATATATTTGACTTTGACTCAGGTACTTTATTGAATTACAAAGGTAAATAAATTTTAGCACGGAATATTAGTTTCATAATTACAGCATCACACTAAAAGCACTACTAGAAATATGTATCGTAATACATACATAAAGAAACTTCTCGGAAATACTTCTCGTTCCCCTAATCACACACGGCCGGTTCATATCTATCCCTAACATTTTGAACCTTACAGTATAAATACTATTATACCTTCCAGCTGTATTTTTTTTCAATTCCTACTCAATTGGGAATATGAATGACCTTTTTATGTATTCTAATCAAGTCGTTGCATACATAGCACAGTGAAACTAATATACAGTATTTTATATTGATTGTTAATATTGTCTAAACATGTTTTTTTGTTTTGTTTTCTTCACACAATATCTCATACATTGTACTGATTCCATGGTAAGTCGCTTGTAGCACTTGTGTCACGGACATCAGAAAACAGAGGAATCACAAATATATTACTTAAATACCTAAAACACTTAACACCCAAACACAGGACAAACACAAATATCATCATATAAATATTTGTCCTGGGTTGGTATCGAACCCACGACCGATGATAAAATAGGGTCCCTACCGTCTGCGGCATCGGGCCCGTTAAAATATATCTGTAGATCAGTAATCTAGATTTATAACCGATCATTAACAATTTTTTTTTATTGTGTCTAGGTTATGGACAGGCAAATTGGTAAATTGTTTGTCACGCGAAGGTGCGGAAGATCTGTATTCGCAAGAGACATGTATATATATTTTTAAAGCTGTTAATAATAAAATTTAATAGATATAATTATTTTTCATCAGATTCATGTAAAGAAACAAATGCAATTATTGTGAGCAAGTAACTTAAATTGTAACTAAAACATAAGCTACAAAAATATATAATAGATATGAAACATACCAAGCCCTGAAGTTCTCCAAGCAGACGCTGTATACGAGCATCCCTCTCTCGCAGCTCTGCGAGGGCGGAGTCGCGTTGAGTGGACATCTCACGCAGCTCCACACGGAGGGCCTCCAGGCCCACGTTGGTAGAACCCGAGCCCTGGCCCATAGAGCCGGAGTTAGGGTTACTCGAGTGGGGGTTACCAGAGTGGGGGGGATTGCCGGAGTGCTGCGGATTGTAGGCATCCGACTGTAACATAGGCTTCTTTTGAATACTACGGTATTGTTGCGGACATTACCTTTTGACGAGTTGGGTTAACTATAAATAAATGATAATAAATTCATACATCTCAAACATTGACCTGACTCCGAAATAAGTCGCTTAAAGCACTTGTGTTACGGACATCAGACAACGGAATATTCTCAAACATATTACTTAAATACTTAATTAACACTCTATCACAGAACAAATACAGAGAAAATATTCACCAAATAAATATTTGTCCTGGGTAGAGATCAAACGTAGGGCGCACAAGAGTCACTATTCTTTGCGAGATCAGGCCCGTAATGATTATGAGCGCAAGAGTCCTAAGGTCTCATCCTAGATACTCAGCCAACGCAAGAACTTGTGGTGCCACACATAATAAATCAATAAATAAACGTTGCGCCAACTAGATACATCACAAAACCTGCATCACGCTTACAAAATAATTACATTGCGCCGAATATGTACAAGAATCCGACACATAACCGTCAGGGCAATAGCTCTAGAGATGATCACCTGATTCGCGGAAGATAATAACATATCAAACATCGATCTGACTTCGTGATAAGTCGCTTAAATCACTTGTTTTACTGTTACTTACTCAAATATTTGTTCTGGGTGGGGATCGAATCCATGACCTTTAACGCACAAGATAGGCCCGTTAAAGATCTCCCCTTAACGTGACATTCTCAAAAAAAAGGAGTATTTCTCGACAAATTCTTACACCAAGGAGATTATGTCATTGTTTATGCGGAATAAGTCGCGTTTGAAGTCAGGCTGAAGCTTATTGAAGTCGGACTTAAGCATTTTGAAGTACCTTTTAAAATGTTGACTTTGGGTTTTTCACTACAATCGCAACAATCCTAACATCTGAACCTAGATCCTTGGATAGCACCGGACACACTAATTGCGTGTCAACTATGTAGTTCACGTGACTATATGGTCCAGTCATTCTTTACGGAGAATAAGTAGACATCGAGTTAGGCGAAACCATCTTGTAATACCCCTTCACGGTTTCAGTACACTGCAAGCGCATCATGACATCTCACACTAGGTCCCTCCCAAACAACAGCCACTCAAGGCGAGGTCCGTGCCTTAGAGCAACCCTTGAGTGATCACTAATGGTCTCGTTCGAATCTCGAGAACCTTGCGAGTGCATGTGAGCGAGCAAGGACGCGACACAGGAACTGACGTCAGATTCAGCCAGCACTAGGTCATATATGGGTTAATGGAGTATCCAGTCCACTTGTCTAATATCTTAGGCACCGATGGATACATCACGGAAAACAAATAGACGGAAGCTTGTTAAGGTCACTTTTGATATGATGATTAGACTACGAATGTAGTCCTAATATCTTACCCTAGTTCCTTGAGCTGCGTATGAGTTGATGGAGTAGCCAGTCAGCGTGCCGACTAGCTCGCGCACCGAAGAGTCCAGGTCGTTCTTTACACGGAACAAGTCGCGCTCAGTGTTCGACTGCAGCTCGTTGAAGTACCGCTTGACGGCAACCACCTCTCGCCACAAGTTGAGCAGGCGGTTGTGCTCACTTGAGTAGTAATCATTAAAGGCCTACGAGAAAATTTTGTTACGGTATTTTCAGGAACTAAAGTAACTATGTATAAAAAATTAAATACTTTAATATTAGTGATAATAGAGTTGTTAAAAATAAAGTAATGTTAAAAATTTATTCTTAAAATTAAATGAGTGTCAATAAATCTACGTGTCTTATACATTTTCATTGTAAACTCACTAAATTCAATTTAATAAATCATTTAGTGATAGACTCTTACTAACATTCAACTTATAACACTTTCTTTTACTATAAGTTAAATAGATATTACTTTGCATACCTATTTTGTTTATTTATGGTATATTGATCTTGGCACATTTTTTACATACATGTGTCAATATACACTCATTTGCAAAAAAAACGGGCACCTAAGCAATGAACCATTTCAAATGTTACTATTAGTTTGTTTGATAATTATAAGTAGTTTCACTTTCTCAATTTTGTAAATTAATAAGCAAATAATCGTTTTCGTCAGTATTATCATAAAACTTTGACAATATTTATGGTATTTAATGCTAAAGTTCACTAGTAGTGTATGCTCGCTAGTAGTGCATATGCTCGTGAAGTAAAATGTTAACAAAGATTTTTGTTTGTTTTTGCTTCAATAAAGTAAAAGCAGATAAATGTTTATAATTGAGTGTGACCCCCTCTAGCTAAATCACAGCTTGAATTCGTCTGGGTATGCTAGCTGGGTAAGCTAGATACTTGCTTGCGGAATACGTTCCCACTCCGCAGTAATCACATTCTTCAGCTCTCTGATGGTCTGCGGAGCCGGTTGTACTGATCTCACGCGTCGTTTCAGAACGTCCCAGACATGCTCTGTAGGATTGAGGTCGGGACTTCGAGCTGGCCAATCCACACGACGAATGCCGACCTCTTGCACATACGCTTCCACATCGCCAGACCGAAGGGCGCGAGCGTTGTCGTGCATAAAAATTGAGTCTTCGCCTAAAGCGGCCAATGCGGGTTGTGCATGAGGACTTAGAACTTCCGTTATGTATCGATGTCCAGTCAGTGAGACGTTTTTAATGAAGACTAACTCTGCACGATCCATTGAATTTATTCCTGCCCAAAACATAACAGAGCCCCCACCATAAGGTAGATGGGTGGTATGTGGTTATTCCAGTCTTCTTGGCTCCATGACTCACAATTTAAAGCAAACCTAAGCCTGGCAACTCTGTGCTCACGGAGTCACTTAGGGCCGCGGGCCGGGCGATGACTGCGTATATTGGCCGCGAGAAGCCTCCTCCTGACCGTCCATAGACTAATATGCACATTTTTCACTTCTTCGAGGTTGTTCTTAAGGTGCAAATACGAAGACTTGCGGTTTCTCAATGCGCGACTCACAAGAAAACGATCATCCCGTGGTTGGGTACATGGCTTTCTTTCAGAATCAGGCCTTCTCTCTTCTGGTGTCTTGATACCGCTGCCAGGTCCTTTGAACCGTCCAGCGACTCACACTTAGCCTCTGAGCCACGAAGCATTGGCTGCAACCCTCTTCGAGCAGCGCAATAATTTTAGTAGCTTTTACCACTTTCTCTAACATTATTGAGACAGCTAAACAGCAATAAATGAAGCTTTGACAATTAGAAATATGAAATATTTTCATAAAAATTTACTAAAAGTTTTGAAAACGGATATTATCTTTTGGAACTTGGCACCAAAAATGTAGGATAAAAAGTGGTTTTCTGTAAAAACGAGCATCAAACAAAAGTTTGAATTTAGAACGTACTGTTTTAAACACCACGGCAATTTTAAAACTGGCCAGTAACATGTACAAATGATTGAAATCATTTTGGTACAGTATTTTTTAAAAAAAGAATTAAAATCAAAACCGCCCGTTTTTTTGCAAATGAGTGTATATATGTAGTGTTGTAACAATAATACACTTAATTTCGTAATTTCGTGAGTAATATAATGTTTAAGATTGTTAACTGTTAACAAATTATCATAATATACCAGAACTTAACACACAATTTATTTTTATGAATTTAAAAATTAATATGGAAAAATACTTGAAATATGTATGTATACTGTTTTAATAAAAGTTGCTTTCTTTAAGTTTAATAAGGAACTAGTTTTTGAAAACCACATCAAGAAGTTGTTTGAAGAAACCCATATCAGCATTAAGAAAGAATATTAACATTTTAAATACATAAATCTAATAAATACAATTCTTGTGTCACAGTGTTAGTTACATTACTCCTCCAAAAGGCCTAGCAGTTTATTATGAAATTTTATAACCATATTCTGCAGGTCTGATAATCGGCTACTATCTATTTTTCACACTCTTTAGTGATAAGCATTATCCAACCTTAACCTTCTATTTTTTAAATTAAAAAAAATAAATATAACCCTTTCATCACAGCTTCTATTTTCTAATAGTGGCTTTAGTAATTTAATAATTTTATTAGACATATAAATAGAGAATAAGAAATATAATTAAAATGTTAATATTCTTGCTCAATGCTGATACGGGTTTCTTCAAACAACTTCTTGATGTGGTTTTCAAAAACTAGTTCCTTATTTAACATAAAGGAAGAAAGAAGAAGGAAGAAGGATTATTAAAGCTTTAAAATTGTAGTGACATGACTATTATTTTGAATTATTTCTTTGTGATAATCATGGTCAGAAATTCAATTTATTATATTTATTTCTGTCTTTTACTACTAGTTTAAAGTAAAATAGTTAGAAGTTTCAATAATATCTGTTAAAAACAGCTTAAACATTAAAAAACACCTATTTTTATATACTTATACTTTTTTATTACATTACATTTTTATTACACTTATATCAACATTGTCCTTCCAAAAGAGTAGTACAATTATACATGTACAAAGGCTATTTGTCACTTTTGTTCAGTTTAAGAATTTGGTATGTGATAGATATAGACAAAAACTTCATTAAGATGAAAGTAAAAGTTATTGTAATCTCTTATTGTCTGATTATGTCAGTTATTATACACCAACCTGCTCCTCATCCTTCCACTCATCCTCTTTGATAGACATTTCATCACGGAGCGCCTCCCAGTCATTGGTTAGTTTCTGTAGGTCCCCAGTTAGAGACTCATTGAGATGGTGCGACTCCTCCAGCTGATCTCGAAGCAGGTTGTTTTGAGAAATAAGCTTTTCACACCTTATTAACAAATTATCAAGATTATAAGCAAGTTAAATTAGTTAGGTTATTCCTTAAAGCTTCATGTTATTTATTTAATATTAAATCCAACTTACTTGCGTTTCTCTTCATCAAGGCGCCGTAACGCCGTCTCCAAGTCATTGATGCGTTCGTCCCGGCGCGGGTCTAATGATATAGAAGAGGATGGTACAGTGGTCGGCGCCGGCAGAGCGATGGCGCTCTTCGTGGGCTGCCGGTAGCTGGTCGAGGGATCGCTCGAGCTGCGAGGAGTTGTCTCCAGCATCTGGGTCTCGAGGTCGGCACATCGCTGTTTGTACTGTAGTACCTTTTCGCAGATTTTTCAAAATAATATGTGTATACTCAGTATTTATTAATGTATGTATATATAACGTTACGTATCGTAAAGTAAACTAGAAATATAAGAATTCAGTTCTTAAAATACTTACCTAAATCATATTTATAACCGATCATTTTAAATCATAGAAAAGAGAGATTATTTTAAAAGAAAGTATTTTAAAAGGTAAACAATGTTTGTTATTACTTTTGACAGTCTATGTCAATTATGACAACAGCTACTCTGTTTTTTAAAGCAATGTAATTATAGTCACACAGCGTCGGTTAAATGATTTTATTATGTTTTAGAATAGTTAAATCATACTACTTACATAGATACATACTATTTACTAAACGCTTGGTGCAAATAATATGCAGATGAATGAAGTAGATACATATAAATTGCGCACCAATTTATTCATTTAGTTTAAATTTTGAAAAACCTTAGATTGGAGTCTCGAGACCAAGGCAGCTTGCCCTTGCTGCGCACGACGATAAGCATCGAGGCGACGCCGATGGTCAGCTGCTTCACCAGCAAGTCGTGCTCGAAGTTCATCATTCTGCCGACGTAAGTCACTGCCCACGCTGCCGCCTGGTGAGTCCATATCCGGAGGTCTTTCCAGAGACTTCTATAGGTATTTAACATTGTAAGTGGATTTTACACCACAATATACTTAAGGTTTTACTTTGCAATTTTAATAAGCCTATTTAGTATCTATCTAAGGCTATGTTCGGTGAATAAGATGTTGAACAATCAAAATAAAATGAGAAAAGAGACATACATCCTTTTTTAGGCGCTGATGTGGAAGAGTGCTAGTGGTAGGTCTTCGACCGATAGGAGCACGAGCGCTCCTTGGTGTAGTCAAACCTTCTCTCGTGGGCAACTGTGGAAGTTTTAGTAATCAGTACATAGTGTAAACATTGTAGGTACCCATTAACTACGACGATGGATAAGGCGATTTTTTCATTCCAGTTTGTACATCATTGCTTAAAACACAAACACGATTGTAGTAAAAAATTCTAACCTGGAAAGTCACTCTCTTTTTTATTTTCTTTTTATGTTTCACTTCAAAGTATAAATTATGTGATTTCCTAAATTCATAAGACATTTTACGTTTAAACTGGCCGCTTTAATTCTCTGTAGACACGGAACGCCACAAAAGTAAGAGAAAAAAAGTTAATGATAATTTAAGACCGGCTTGTGGAAAGACAGCGATGGAAATGCGGTCGATGTAGGAAGCAAGGGTAGCCTCAATGGGTGGTAAGGAATGCTGGCTATCGGCCTAGGCATCTAATTATCACCCCCACAATGCTGTTCTTCGTTATAGCACCGCGTACAGTGCATAAAGCCGTCCCTTTTCAACACTAAATAAATCAGGTGGAGGGACGTGTAAATGTAAGTACTTCGTGTTTGTAGGCGTGAGTAATTATGCTCGCTGTATCCAGAAATACAAAATGAATCCACAACCCAATTGTTGGCTCCCTTCATTGTTCATGCGGTCACAATGGTTTGGACAGGTGAGTAGAAGCATTTGCATTATAACTTGTCTTCAGAATTTTCCTGTTAAGGCATGTTTCATTACAGACAGTTTGTAACGTGTGAACCATCATATTGCTGCATATATCCCGTTAATTAATTTAAACTTATTTTTTCCAGAAATATGCCCTAGATATGGCCAGAAATAAGGCACCCTTTGCACCGTGAGTACCAGATTAGAATAGTACCTCCCACTTTACCAGGTGTTGTAAAAGGCGACTAAGGTACCAAATCGACAGATGGCGGTATATCCATCCGAGACAATGCAGCTCAAATGCAAAAGGCATAATGGGCAGCATCTCCGTCGCGAAAGCTACGCTCTGCGATTGCCAACACGCTTGCCCAGCGCGGAAATTATGGGCAATAAACCTCCATTCTTGGAGAGGCCTGTGTCCAGCATTGGACTTTCAGTGGCTGGTATGTGACTGCTAATTCATACTTAGGAATGGTTACTTATAAATTATTTATTAGATTGTTAGGCATAGAGTCTATAGCAGTATGGAGGTAATCATAATAATCAGGAGCTTTTTCGCTTTTCAGATGGTAAGTAATTTTATTTTTGTAACTTAATTACATGTGCAGTAAGTTGCCAGTATTCGGTACTCTACAAGGTGTGCTAGTGATAAGATAAGACTCGACTATTTGTATATAAGTTAAGAAAATCAATCACATTAGAGAATACTGACACAGAAGACTCAGAATTTTTTACCATACCTGGGATCTATCGGAAGAGCAATTGGGTTAAATTATGCCAATTTGTATGTATTTATATTTTTATTTTGTTGAAATTACTTATTACTTGCGTAATTGTCACAGGAAACGTTTCCTAAAGTTTAATCAATATCTGGATACCCGTCGTAGTCCTAAAGCGCACTAAGCCACAGCATATAACTATCACCAAGTTTGCTCTAAAACAATTTATGCGAAGTAGGTCAGGTCTTAGGTCAATTACCTTAGCTCTAATGTATGGTGACTTAGCTTAACCTTGGACTCCGTAACCTAACGTAAACAAGTTGCACATTTCAATTGGACAACACGTAATATCTAACAGAACGAGTGAGACATGAATGGAGACTTACCTGTGTATTCACCTACGATTTCTCATGTCATGATTCACCGCAGGATAATTTAAAAAGATCCTTCCTATTTGCGATTTATAATACACATACACACTTTGTATCCTAGCAACACAATCAGGATATTACTTGTGGTTATATCGATAGTTGTATCCCTTCATTGTTTTATTAGATATGGCATAATTTTTTAAAACTATATGACTAGATTACAATATACTATAAAATTATATTAATTCAATCCAAAAAAAAGTATATAATTATTACTGGTTAAAATTCATAACTCCTACTTTTTTTCTTTGGCAATTATGTATTTACTGCAAAATTTTGTAATTACATTTTAAGCAATATATATTTATTAATATTTCTTCGTAACATAAGTGCGTTTCTCACAGGTGAGGTGAGTGCACTGTTTAAAAATTTACGCGTATTTTTCGGAGGGATGCGAGCGATACGCCCGAGTGAGCACCCCCCGCGCATAGCTGACACGAACATTCAGATAACGATAGTATTGATAGCAGAACTCTTCAGTCTCCAAGTGCAAAACAGTACTACAGAACAGAATATTAATAAATTTCCCATCAACGGTGGTTGTTGTTTATAGTTAATTAGGTATGTGTTCGTACCGTTTGCGGAAATTTGACCGTTTGGCAGGGGCAGATAGTGTGCCTAGTACCATTACTCATTATTAAATGCATAATAATGATTACTTGGCTTACAGTTTAGATAGTAAGTACTACGGGGAGGTGTGTGTAATCCGTTGTATATACCTACTGATAAAAATATACATTTTACTATAAATCGCAGGCTATTTGTTTATGAATAAATTATTTTTCGTTACAAATTTTTCCATAAAATTACTTTAATAAAGAGAGCGAGACAGCTGAACACAACATTTAAAGTTTTTGGTAGGTATATAATATATACTGAAATTCCTTGATTGATTAGTTCTAGATTGTTTAATACTCGCGTTAACAATTTTCTTATGTATATTCGTAGTGCACATATATTATTTTATTGTTACACGAAATTCGCAGCGAACAGATAAATATTTGTTTATAACAGTAGTAACTCATTCTAGATAACGGAACGAAAGTATAAAAACAAACACGCCTAGATTTATCTTCAAAAACTTCTAGAAAGTTTTACTGTTTCCGAATGTGCAAGATTTATTTACCCTGGATCTATTAGTTTTTTGTGGTATTTTCAGTCGTTACTCTTGCCTGTGGCATCGCTTGTGTATAAAGGTTTTGTTAAGTCTCTAGAAATGTAGTCCAATATTTAATTACGCTTAAACTGCAAATAAATATTATGGGGCTGAAATTTAATAAAAGTTCGCATTTTTGTACTCAATACAACCAAAGACAAAGGATACAACACATGTATTCCAGTGTCCTTTACCACAACAGCATACCAAGCCAGCTGCATAGGACCGTAACGTCTACTTTATTCCGCTTATATACCGCTGTTCAATTAGTAACCAATAAATATTAAATACCGTTAGATACTCCTAGTATTAGTAAGATAATTCTAAAATAAAACACGAAAAATACTTATTAGTTAAACAAATAAAAAAGAGGCAATGAGCAATATGTGATTTTTATAATATAGAAAAGGCTCAAGGGTTCTGTTTTCATTTAACTTGATCATTGTCAGGAAGTACAAATACACAATGCAATTACAATAGAAATAAAGCGTTTATAAATTGTAGGTACTACTATTTTCTATGTTTTCTTGAATATTTAAAGATAAAATAAATTTGATAAAAACAACGTACCTACTACAAAGAAAGACAAGTGATTACTGTGACCCCTGAATGACGTCTATATTGTATTGTCATATCAATTTATTTTAAAATTACTGGACGAGTCATCTCGAAAAGCATGGACTTAAGGTCAAATGTACTTTTAATATTCTTTTGTGTTTTTAAACAGATCTAGAGTTATATTATCTATAAATTGTTTTGTTCTTCAATTGCGAACTACAATTTGAGCTGTAAACAAAAGTGAATTAGACAAAAAATTTCTGGCATGCATAATAGGACAATTACTAACCTATAGAACCCCACGGCTTAGTCTACGTCTAGTCTAGCGAAGATATGACAAGGGTGACGTACACGCCATAAGCAATGGCTGTATGAAGAGTAATGGAGTACTCAGGATAAAAATAAAGTTATGTTGTTAGATATATTTACCTCAGAAAAAAGAATTCCTGATGGCCAAATTAGTTGGACTCGCATAAATCGCAAGTTCGGATATCTTACTACTACATATGTAGTAATGGTGTCATTTATAGATTGGAAAACAATAACTGTTCGAGACGATAACCTAAATGGTCCTGCATAACGGCGCTCCGAGGAATTTTCTCCTTCAAGCACTTCAAATACGGAATGAGCTCCCTGCTGAGATTTTCTGAGATTTTCAAAGGACTAACGCATGTTATTATGATTCTTTAATGTGTCGGCAACGTCACACCCTTATGTTGGAAGCGTTTATACGCTAAGGCTTCCTATCTTGTGCGCCGGGTGTCGGACACATACTAAGACAAATATTTATGTGATGAATAAATATTTGTGTTTGTTTTATATCTGGGTATTAAATATCATATTTGTGATTCCTCTGTTGTGTGATGTCCGCAACATAAATGCTTTAGCATTTCGGAGCAAGCAACTTATTTCGGAGTCGGGATTCATTGGTATGAGATGTTGTAATAAAAAAAAAAGTATCGAGGCTAATACTATTTCGCACTTGACCGGGTTTTAACAAATACACGCTGCCTTAAAGCAACATCAGTGTATGTATGTACGTCAATGCGCAAGAGTTTTGGGTTCGATGACCGATACGACAATCCGACACGATAAACTACTGATACAGTAAATTATATTAAGCGATCGCTCTATCGCCGTTTTGTAATACATAATAATGAATGGTAATATTTTTACAGGCATAATGGGCGTGGTTATTGACAGTTCCACAAGATTTTCTTGATATCTATTCGTACTTATGTACCTACTCGAAGCAACAGATCAACTGACAGAAATCTGTCGAAATTTCAAAAACAATAATGAACGCCATTGCTCTCCCTTAAAATTAATGTCAATGGCAGGTGGGTTTAATGTGATCTGGATTGATAACATAAATAACGATATCGGGTAGGTAACATTCTATCTTTATAAATATATGTATATTTATATAGATTATATATACATATCCAAATCCATATATGACATAATTTCTCAACCGATAGAGAACTCTATAACATTGGTATTGAGTTCAAAACTAGTCTGAACGATAAGAAAATGTGTACAACTTAAAAAGTTACATGTGGCAATTGAAAATGAAGATAATAACTTTACTATTATTGTTTGCATTAAAATCGCATTATATTAAATGATCCTGTTGTAATAGTTAAGGTGTAATTTAGAAATAAATAAAAATAAACATGACGAAGAAATTACGGGATATTTTCTTTTGTTTGATATAATAGCAAATAATAAAAGGGGCATATTAATTTAGAAATTATATGTAAATAGACATTACTCAAGTACTTTACTCCATATTATGATAGAGATAGCGAATTATCTCATAATACTTCAGTACCATATAATATTAAAGACATTGTAAAATATGCTATAATACTGTGCCGCGACTTACCGGCGGACTAGAACAGACTTCTCTCTGTAGCAGGTGTCGTAAGAGGCAACTGAGGTACCGGAACCGATAGATGGCGGCATATCCATCCAAAACAGTCGAACGAAGCAAGCAGCGAACGGTATGGGCAGTAGCATACTCGTCGCGAAATTTTCTCTATTGCCACCAAACCTGCCCAGCGCGGCAATTATGATCAAAATCCCCTTTTTTGGGAAAGCCTATGTCCAACAGTGAACTTTCTATGACCAGGTCAACAAACATGCATAGAGTCCGCGTGATAGTAAGAGTCACCGCAACCTACAGACGCTCGTAATATCACAAGGACATCACTAACGCGTTGCTATCATTGTGACTTGAGGACTGATGACACATTACCCAGTAAATTCTCTGCCTCTCTTATCCTTGAGACCGGAACACGACAATGCGAACACTACTACTAGGTGAGAATGAGGAACTAATGCAAACGACCTTTTGTATAAGGTCCACCTCATGTAAAGGTTTATATAATGATGATTGATTAACATTAAAAAGGTTATGCTTTCCCGATTGTTTTTTATAACTTTTAAAGGGAAATAGTTTTGTGAGTCGTAATGTTTTTTCAAACTGTTACCGCAAGTGTGTTCGTGCAAGCGCACGCAACGGAAGCTTTCAAAAGAAATCATTTTCCCCTGTTTTTGCTATATGTTTCATTGGGACCGGTTTCATTGGTCATATGATGGTAAATTTAGCCTGTCAACTTCCTCGATAAATGGATAGCGCAAAAACAGAAAGGTTCCATTCTAAGATTGAAGAAACAATTAATGCACCAAAAAGTATGAACGTCAGATTCGCTGCAAGATATCATATGTACTATAGATTCAGGTACGTTAGTAGGCACAGTAGCAGGCATGCTTTTCTTTCTTTAGAATATTGTTTTGCACATTTGAAAGAGTTTGGTGAGTTACTGCTGAAATACTTCATGTGTGCTATTGATCAAGTCATAATGCATCATGTGCTAAAGATTTTTTTAATTATGGTAACTTAAGAGTTGTACCAAACTACAAGAAGGTTTTAAGCGTGAATCCGAATAAGACTTAAAGTTATGGCGATATATAAAAAATAAATTCACACGACATCTCATACGTTGACTTAACTTCGAGATAATTAGTTAAAAATACAATATAATTTATTACAATATTGTTTTTTGATAATTTATATTTCATATGGTATATTAAATTTTATAATTTATAATGGTAATCAGACAATAGAAAAATTACAAATATATCTAATATTTACATATCTGTAAATAACACCAAGACACAGAAGAAATACAAATATTAATTACATAGATATTTGCTGTGGGTGTGAATCGAACGACTTTTGGTATTCCTATAGCGCAGCTACACTCTACAATTACCACCACGCTTGCCTAGCGCGGCAATTAAGTTTTCTCAAAATTCTTCATTGAGGACAGACTATGTTTTACGGTATATTGATGTCGAGAGTGTTCTACTCACACGATTTCACGCGTCCGGCGATTGATTATTGTTTTATTATCAAACCATTATTTGATAATGCCGTGTTATTAATAATAAAAAAATACAAACGGGTGCATCCTTTTATCTTATCAGTGTTTTTATGCAGCGCGGTCTTTATTAATGTGGTGTTCTGTTTTTATTTCTCGCGATACCAGGCGACCTCGATTGTTGCTATTCCCTCAAAAGTATTGTTCTTGTTTACAGTAAACAATATATTTTAATAATAGTTGTCTACTGTAGTTCAAATTAATGTCACCATACATACGTTACATAAGGTAGACCCAATATGAAGGTCGTCTTACTCTTACCTTTTTCTACCGCCAAATAGCAGTGTTTACATTGCTGTATTGAGAGGCAGTGAAATTTCTGGGTTATGTGACATATATCTCCAAGTCACAAGGTTGGAAACGCGCTAGTAATATTACGGGCGTATATATGCTGCGGTGACGTTTACTATATCGCGGACTGTATGCTTGTTTCTTGACCTGGTCTATTTAAAAAAACCATCATTGAAGGTGTAGTATCGGCAGAGTAGAATAGTTCCACCCTTTGTACCTGGTGTGGTAATAGGCGACTGTGGTGCCGGAACCGAGACAGATGGTGATTTAGCCACTCGAATTAATGTTGCTCAAATGCAACATGGCGGTGATAGTCCGCGGCCATTCCGTCACGAAACTACGCTCCTAATTTCCTTTTCCTTAAGGAGGGCTTGCCTAGCTTTGCATTATTATCGAAAAAACGACTCTTGGCGCACACTTTAGAACACAACTGAGTGCGCTATTGGTCCAGGGTATTGATTAAAGAATTAAACAAGTAGCTGGTCTGAGTTTCTCTCGGTAGCATATTCTGATTGCAGTACTCAGATTGCCCAACACCGGCAATCGGACAATTAAAAATAGTATGACGCAAATCGTGCGTGGTCCAGCATCTCGCTGCGACCATCAGGGCGTTGACTTGATGTAATCTTATCTCACTCTTTTGTTATTGATTTCTAACTCAAAATATTATGACTGTTTATTGAGCGAATGATCAATTGTCTGCCAATAACGCACTGCGGCTGCGAGATAATTATGAATAGCAATTTCGTGACGGTTGTGATTTACGTTCAATAGACGTTGATGTGAAAATTGAGATGTCAAGAGAGAGATACAAATTTTACAATTTAGTAGCTATTCCGACTGAACTAATATTTATATTGTTATTATGAAAAAAAAACTTCGATGTAACAATGCTATTAGATTATTTATATTTCCCTTGAGTACGCCGTCAACTATTTTTTTTACTCTTTTTTTTTTACTCTACTTTGACTGGAAAAAATCGCTTTATGCCATAAAGCGGTCAATTGTATTGTTTCAATCTTCAATTTATGAATATTATTTATATCTCTGGTGTATAATAAAGTATATTATAATTATATTTAAAATGAACTCGTAAGATAAATCTTATACTAACGTAAATTAAGTTGAAAACACGATGAAGTAAAATAGTACCTCTGTCTGTATCAGATGCCGTAAGAGCAATATCCATCCGAAACAACGAAGCTCATACAGGGCGCGGGATTCCAGCAGTTTCTCCATTGCGAAGTTACGTTCTGCGATTACCGCAAAGTCGACTTGCCGTGTTGATTAAAGGCATAATTCCCTTTTTTTGGGAAGGCCCTTTCTAGCAATGGACATCATTGGCTGACATGATTAATATAATAACTATATTTTATTAAAAATGACATTGTTCACATATATAATTTAACAAAATTCTTTAGTGACCCGACGAATAATATTGTACCATAAATCCTTTCTTACTTATTTGAAATGGTTTTGAAATATTATTTATTAAATTTTTACGCTTGTTACTAACTTTTTACAACACCAATGTGGTGAGTGACTCGTAAAAGCGTTTATGTTAGAAAATATCGCAGCATTAATTGCCTCGTAATCATAATCTACATATCATCCTATAGACGCCCACTGCTGGGCATGACCACGACCAAATTGACGCACAGCGTGCGGTTATGTGCCGCCTGGAACTGCGACTAACGACCCAGAACATCAGACAGAACGAACTCGACTGTCTAGTCAGAAACATCCAGTTCCAGGTCCAACCGCTTACCGGTATTTATTGGGTAACATTTTGAAAATCATTTTGAAACAATTTATTTTATAGATACAGTTGTAAACTGAGCAGCTCTTCGTAATTACAGCTTGAACTATACAAATAGATATTTAGGAAATGATACAATCAGCGTATCAGTCCAATCAAAACGGATAGCTTTACCAACTGTGGGGAATACAAATGTGCCGAATCCCAAAACTGTGCGTGCGATGGTGTATTGGTAAAGGCACCGAACTGGGTCACCATAACCGTTTACGGCCATGATAATCTGCCGAATAATGAAAACTGCGGAATCGACGCTATTCAGGACTCGTTCGCGTTATGGCAGCACACAATTTGCAGCCGGTAAAAAGTTAGCAAAAGTCGCGGTGATCTTTTTGTGGAAAAAAGTTTATTGATCTGGCGAGTTGGGATTGAGCTGATTATGAGCTATATTGCAAGTTATTTAAAGACGAGAATATCTTGATTCAAATATATTTCTGTTTTAATCTGCCGAACGCACTTTTGTGTCTTAAGATATCGATTTGTAATTGCACGTGCCGACTAATTTCTTCATCGTCATCATTTTTAACATTATTAAATATTCTAGGCAGATTTCTTTCTGGTGGCTCGCGTAAAGAACCTAGAGGAACAGAGTCCGGTCGGTACTAGCCGAGGATTAGAGCCTGCCTCTTTCATACGCTATGTACTGTTCTACGTAAGGAATGTGTGCAAAGTGGTCGTGGTTGTAGGGTGTAAGTGACGCGGCGTCTTAGGGAGGCATTTACAGAAGCTATGCTATCTGGTGGAAATTCTGAATGAAGTTGACGGCCATTACTCAAGGGCACTCGTAAAATTTGAGTTCTCGTTAGCGTGGAAGATTTTGAGTGGGTAGAATAGAATGGTAGCACTCACTCACTGGCGTAAGTTGATAGTCTTTTACTTTATTGGAGTAACGACATGTCGAAGTATCTAAGGAATTAATTTTATGGGGAATCGAAGGTGTAGATTGAAGTCACTAATATATAAAAGCGTACCGGATTTTTTGCCCCTATATCTTAGGAGCATGCTGCTATTCATTCGTTGACCATATTACTGGCTACATTTCAATCAGTTCGGAACAATATGGAAACAAAAATTGACTACGAAATAGAAGATATAGAGTTGCATGAAAATGCTTATTAACATGGCCATAGTGATAAAATCACATTGGGTATGTCGAACTAATTTGTCGTCACCTGAAACTTCAAGCTTGATATACTGGTAACTCAAATACCTCTAGATAGTTAATCGGTAAGTTATAAAACTATCCAGACCTTTCAAATCGGCAGGCAGTTCCGTGGCTGGAAAGTTAGCCTCATTAGTGTCAAGCCTCGATAACAAATGCCGTGTAATTTAATTACGCTTGAATCACAAACTGTCCAAGTTTCCAATTATATCGTTAGATACCTCCTACCCACACTTACTCCCGTACCGAAGTGAACACTGCAAGTTTGTTATTGTATATGCAAGTAAAACTAATTCTTAAATTTCTAATATGACAACTTTTATGGTTATTAATGGTGTGGGCCGTGTGGTACCGACGTAGTAGAATACCGAGTACTACCCTTGTACCAGGTGTTGTAAGTGGCCAGTGGCCACTGAGTCAGCGCTATTTACATCAGAAACAGTGTAGCTTAAATCCACAAGGCGGGGATGGGTAGTAACATCCCCGTCGCGAAAGCTGCGCTCTATGATTGCCAACGCACGGCAATTATGGACAAAAATCCCCATTTCTTGGGGAGGCGTATGTCCAGCAGTGGATTTTCAATGGCTGATATAATGATGATGATGAACTCGATACCCCAAATTATATACTTATAAAAAACTATATAATTAAATTTCACGTTGTTAATTGAATGATTCATCCATATTTTTGTTGCATGATTGCATTAGCCGACTATGAAAAAGCTTAATTTGAAATGAGTAATAAAGTTCCGTGCAAAAAACCTCAGCGGCGTATAACTTCGGCAACATAAATTTAGCGCCCACTATTGCTCGAGGAGCGGGTTTTTGAATTAAAGTATCCGATACATCATCGTCTAAACCTTTACATAAAATTGTCATGAATAGAAATCGTTCGTTAGCCGTATTTCCGCGGTTCGTGACGGTCTCGCATGTCGCATCCAGGCTCGCGAACTTCCCGCTCGTAAATAACGTTTTATGTCACGTGTCAGTGCCGCCATCTTGATTCACCGGCAACATTCGACACGGCTTCTTTTACCAGCCCTTATTCTATGATACGAGAATGACGCGTTACGCCTTTGACATAACGTTGAAAACGACATACGCGGTCACGTTGGCAAATTCATTTGAAAAAAAAAGAAAAACGGGAATGCTCTTATCGATTGTGCCAACTGGTGCTTACCGCCGATCTCGATTCGTGGGCAATTGTTTGGTAATCGAGTAGATTACTCGATTCGTAATCGAGTGGTGGACTGCACGGAGTGTAACTTCAGCTAGACACTTGAGGCAGTTCGCGAATTTTGTTTTGTTTTCATCGTGCCGCGAGCGCGGCCGGCCCCACTATTTAGGTGAACAGAGCCAAGTTTTATTCGATTGAAAGCGGTTATTTTGCGTAATAGGTTATCAGTTTTGTTTTGATAGAAAGTTCAAAGCGTAGGTACTCTTTGATACTGGTACTCGACGTCAAATATAATCAAATTCTGCAATTGTTTTCTTTAAATGTTTACTAATACTTCTCTCTTTATACGATAAAGGTTTTCTTTTAAGTATGGCAAAAAAACGCTTTGTGTTCCTTGGGGACAGCCATGAAAAATCCCTAAGATTGTCAGAGAATTTATCACTCAAAATGCCTCTGCATTCCACAAGCTGTTCGTTTGTGGAATGTGCTCTCCCTTGAAGTGAGATCTGCTCGTTCTCTTTCTATTTTTAAGAGAATGGTGAAGAAGTATTATCTGTCACTTTGATTTTGCTTTTTGATTCTATCACTTTCCTTATTCTGTAACTTTATCTTTTATATGTATTTGTATGTATGTGTATTATCTGTATATATGTATGTTTTTTATTATGTATGTATGTACTAAATGCACCTCAAACTTCCACCAGCTTTAAAATTATTTCTATCCAAAGGTTGCCTGTAAGAAATAGCATTTAGCGATAAGGCCGCCTCTTGTACCTACCATTCCATGTTTTTGTGATGTTCTTGTGTTGTTTTCATTGGTGTACAATAAAGAGTATATTATTATTATTATTAAACGTATTGCTGTACCTAATTCTATATCAAGTTTTGTAAAAGGCGGCTAAGGTACCAGACCGACTGACGGCGGTATTTTTTTCTGATGCAGTGTAGCTGAAATGCACTGGGCGGAAATGGGTGACGGCATCCCCGCCGCGCAGTTACGCTCTACGATTGCCAATTGCTAATCATTCCCTCCTTTCTTGAGGCCTATGTCTAACAGGAGACGCCCAACGGCTGGTATGATCATGGTTCCTACAGAATAACATATATTTATATGGATAAGGTGCAGGCTGCGTACAATCAGGCTTAAGAGAAATCTCTTGATTAGACCTACGGCGAACTGTTGTCGACATATTTTAAATGACAATGGTTATTATGATTATGACATATAATTGACAAAGAAAGTCTGTTGCTAACCGTTCGATAGAAAAAAAATGATATTGGCATTGATGTGACAACTTCCCTTAATGAAGGAGAGATACATCAATGCCAATAAATAAATAAGTAGTTGAAATGAATTTATGTGAGCCGATTTGGGTAAAAAGAATAAGAATTATAGAATATTTATTTTAATGATATGATATTATAAGAAAGGAGAATGTTAGATCTATCTTAATATGAATAATATAACACTTATATCAAAAATAAATAATTCACACAACATCTCATACCTGACTCGGAGATAAGTCGCTTACTTACGAACATCAGGCAACAGAGAAACCACAAATATTTAAATAGATATTTATTACGCCGACTCAGAACAAAGACAAATATTCATCATATAAATGTTGTCCTCGTTGAGGATCGAACCTATAGCCCTTTACGCAATAGTTAGGATAACTACCATCTACACCATCGGGTCCGTCTAACACGCCATAGTATGACAATAAGATGTCATTATGCCTGCTCTTTATATTAAATACCGAAATATTAAGCAAAAAAATATTGAAATTGCTTTATACATACATACGAGTAATTCCTATTTATAATCATAGCCGTAAGAAATCGACGATCGAGATCGATAACTAAATCAACAAGAGATCAATCAATATAGGTTTTACCCATAATTACCTTATTGGGCATCTGCTGTGGGGACAATCACTTAAGGTATAAGTGCGACAGGGCTGATGTTGCCCTGCCCAACGCTGCTTTGCATTTAAGGAAAGCGTAACAGACAGACAGGCAGACAGAGTTACTTTCGCATTTATAATATTAATAAATAATAAATATAGTAAGGATATTTCGCAACTGTATGAAAATATCATTACTATTGTTAAAATTAATCCCCACTAATATTATAAATGCGAAAGTAACTGTGTCTGCCTGTCTGTTACGCTTTCCCGCTTAAACCTCTCAACCGATTTTGATGAAATTTGGCACAGACAATCTTTGAACCCTAAGAAAGGATATAGGCTATGTTTTAATTCGAAATACGGGTTGTTAGGGGTCGAAATAGGGGATGAAAAGTTGTATGGAACAATCGCTATTTTTAGAACTTGAAACTTATTTTTAAGGCCATTAATTTGATATAATTAAACATGCCATTCAAAGTTTATATTAGTTAAATTAAACAGGTATGGTACCTAAAAAAACTAATCCACGAGGACGAAGTCGTTGGCACAGCTATTTACTTATAATTTTATCAAATGCAATATTTATATATATATTTGTAAGTAATTTTATCAGTCTAGAAAGAGAAGGCGATCTTATATTACCATTTAAAATTAAGTTATATTTTCTTTCAGACATCTTCAAACGGGCCAGTGTGTTTCATCATACCAGCCATTGAAATCTCCAAGAAAGGGGGGTTTTCGCCCATAACTGCCGCACTGGGCAAGCGTGTTAGCAATCGCAGAGCACGGCTTTCGCGACGGGGATGCTACTGCCCACCCCCACCCTGTGCATTGGAGCTGTACTGTTTCGAATGGATATACCGCCATCTGTCGGTTCTAGTACCTTAGTCGCTTCTTACGACACTCGGTGCAGTGGGAGGTACTACTCCGCCGGTACCTCACGGCAGTGAGTTTAATCATGGATATCTAAAACTTCTGCCATTACAAGATAAACCAAAGCATTTGATGAAGCCCGACATGACATTTGCTTAATAGCTGGTTATTGTTGCGATTTCGGTTCTAAATCAAATTCCCCGGTTGTATCTGGTGGTTGCGTTTACAGCGTTTATTGGACGTGACACGCACGCCCGCCGCCGGCTGATTCTTTCGTAACAGCATAGCAACATATCTATTTAGATTGTTCAATTTCGTCCTAGGAATTCGTGGCCGTGGACGCGTCTAGATTGTTTGACAACTTTCTTATGTGTTTCTTTACAAGCTTACGTACGCTTTCACCCGTGTTAGGTTGAAAAACATTCATACTAACTTTGCACCCCCAATTTACCCAATGAAGGGATGATTTTCGAAAATAATGTTTACTCGTGTTTTATGAATTCCAATGAAAAGCCTTTATACTGAATGAAAAAATTAATATTTCATTCGAATAACTTCAAAAACAGCAATGTTTCATACTAACATAACATCATCGTTTTAACCCTTTAGGGGGTGAATTTTCAAAAATACTTTCTTAGTGCTTCCCTATGTTGTAAAGGATCCCCAATGCAAAATTCAATTACTATTTAGGCCCTGCGTTGATACGTCATTCAATCAGCTTCTCCTTTTATAAATATATATATATAGATTAAGTAAAAGACACTAATTTTTAAGAACTTTTGTAACTATCTAAATGTTCCTACCTATTCGGCCATGAATAGAGTGAAAGAGTTAAATAAATTTGCTAATAGTTATATATACTATTACTTTTATAGTATTCTACTATATTTCGAGTCGTACAGCAAGTTTAAGTATAAATATATCAGCACCCATTTTTAATTTACTGCTAGGACTGCCAAATGACATGAGGTAGACCTTATTGAAAAGGTCATCTGCATTGGTTCACACTTCACACTTCAGCACTGTTTCAATCTGAAAGGTGAGAGAGGCAGTGAATTTACTAGGGAATTTCGCATAATATCCTTGAGTCACAAGGTCATGCAATGCCATGCGGTAGTGATATCCTTGTGATATTATCCTATAGGCTGCAGTGACGCTTCGTCGGACTGTATGCTTGTTTGTATGTATATTGTATATATAGAAAAACATCATTGCGATAATGACTATATTTTTTGTCGATTGCGTTAAACGAGTTGAAATTTTACATTTTAGTGTTTGCAAGGTACCTACAACATTGAAGAAATGGGGCTGACATCTCCGCACAAAAAGAACACTAGAAAATATTTATCGCTAACGGTAGTGCAGTTCCCCGGAATGGTAAAGATGCAGGTTCAAGTCCTGTCTGACACATGAGACAAGACGATTTTTTAGGTAAAATCATCTCAATATAATTCAACATTTTCTATGCATATAACGATTTATTATATTATACATTTACGCGTCACAATTAATGATAATACTATTTTAAGACGGATTTAAAAGGAAGATTATTTTTCTTTCTTTAGATTATTTATTCTACGTTTCGATTACCTTGACAATCTTGAGAACCAAAATAGGGCCGTAAAAAATATTTTATTGATGCTTTGTACGAGTGATAATAAATTCCCTAAGTCCCAAACACTAAAATCGTTAATATAATCCTTTGCACGGTGATCAAAACGTTATTAACATCATATCAGCCATTGGAAGTCCACTGTAGACCAGTGGACTATCAATGGCTATTGATAACGTTTTGTGTTTGATAACGCAGTGGACATTTTATGCTGATGATTTTGAATAATACTATATAATAATAAATAGATATATGCAAGTGCAAGTAGAATATGTATACACTCAGAGTCAGGGTAATGTAGGAGATGTTGTGTAAATAATTATATTTATTATTAATATATAAAATAATTATTTAATTCTCTCATACCTTTTTCAAGAAAAAAATCTGCTGGTACTACCTTAAATTTTTTCGTGAATTGGTATAACTGTGATTATATACAGTACTAAAAAGTCCCTTAATTGCTATGTAATCTTGACGACTATATTATTTCTGGCAATACTATTTTATCAAAATTGTAAGTGATATTTGACGTACCCGATGGCGCATTTGTTAGTTTTCTTATCTTGTGCGCCAAGGGTTGTGGGTTTGAATCCCAGCCATTTTAAATATTTATGTTATGAATATTTGTGTTGGTTTTTGGGGCGTTTAATATATATTACGATATTATATTTGCGTTTCTATTGTCTGATAATTGGAACAATGTGTTTTAGGCGACTTATCTCAGGTTAAGGTTATTTATAAGATCTTAAAAAATACTTTTTTTAATTAAGTTTTAAGTTTTCGTATCCATTTAAATAAAGGATCAGGTAGCAGAGTAAATTTAACAAGTAAAGCCGTGAGAAAGTGCTAGTTTATATAAAAGTTATGACTTGAGATTAACCCATGCAGCAATGTAGTAGAGTCAACTAAGATAACGAATAATCGCATTAAATTCTCATTCAAAATGGACTTTTGGATCACGCGTCCACCACACTTGCCTTATTTCAACACGAACTTCATGGTAGCGTAAGTGATCGATCCGTGAAGGCAATAATTACAATAAATTCAGACGAAAACTCATGCGTTGCCTTACTCTAAGATATGTATATTAAAGCTCTTGTGATACAGAAAATCATACAACAAAATATAATATTTTATATACATATTAACAACACCCAAACACAGAACAAATACAAGTATTTATCCTGGATGGGGATCAAATCTTTGGTGCACAAGATAGAATCACTAGCATTTGCACCATCGGGCCCAAATTACTAAATATATCATCACTCTCTTAACCAAATTTTTGATTCAATTCGAAGTTTTATTGCAACAGACTTTTCTTTTTAAGGTTCCGTATCCATAGTGTAAAACGGGGCCTGACTGTCTGTCACTAGGCTGTATCTCATGAAATGTAATAGAAAATGTCACAAATTCTGGATTTTTTAAATACTAGAAAAAATAAATAAATATTCAAGGCGACTCCCATACAGCAAACGTAATTTTAACCCTAGTTTGCTCGATATTAATTACGGCTATACTTAATAATAACAACCAAAATACTATGTATTTGTATAATTAGTAGTAGATACATAAAGACGTAGATAGCGATACACTTATAAGAATCTAATAAATAACTTTCATCATCATCATCATCATATCAGCCGCAATACGCCCTCTGCTGAACATAATCCATGTCTCTTCAAGTGATTTCTAAAAAGACCGTTCGTGGCTTGCGTCTAGCGCGATCCTGCGGTTTTAATCAGTTTCTCTGCCCACCTTGTGGGTGGACGTCCTACGCTGCGCTTGCCGGTACGTGGTCTCCATTCCTGAACCGTACGACTCTATCTAGCCTTACTTATTTTGCTTTATACCAAATCCAGAAAACCTCGATCCACCTGAACCGGAACCTAGTACCCTAGTGGCTGTGGCAGTAGTGTCAATTTGACCTTAAGATTAGCCGCTTATCATAGGTCAGTTCCGTGTGTTGGGGCGAAGGTCGTGATAACTGCGCGTGTGACGAGGTGTATTTGTCTGTGGGCGGGTTTAATAGGACGTTTATACCAAATTTACGCTAAATATCAAAGCAGCTGAAGAACATCTACTGCCGGTTATAGTACTCAACAATATACAGGGATTTTTAAATTTTAATTACTGCCCTGGGCCGGCGTTGCATTTGAACTTCGCTGTTTCGGTTGGATATACCGCCATCGTACGGTTCTGATACCTGAGTCGCCTCTTACTAGGGAATTACTCATCTTCTCACTCTTTTCTTTATATGAAAATATAAATATGTATGGGTTTTAGGCCCCAGGTATACCTTAAGAAAAGGTCGTCAGGAATTTGAACTTCACTGTCACCTTTCTATCGCCAAATTGTGTTCGCAGTCTGTTATACGGTTTGAAGGGCGGGTGAAATTAATTTGACATAATAGCTTCGTCACAGAGTTGGCAACGCGCTAGTAATATCCTTCTTATATTACGAGCGTCTATAGTCTGCAATACTTACTATCACGCGGATGGTATGCTTGTTTCTCGACATGGTCTAATAAAAAAAATAGGTAAAGAGAGGATGGAAATATTATTTTCTCTTCATAAAGTTACATAAAACATAGATGTCATTAAGGAAAGTACATACAAACGTCGTGAGTTGCCGGCTGATTAGAACGGTATCACCTGAGAAGTCGTCAGAGGAGACTGTAGTACCAGAACCGATAGATGGCGGTATATTTCCTCGAAGCAACGTAGCTCAAATTCAAAAAGACAGGGCTGGACAGGCGCATTGCTGCTGCGAAATTACACTCTGCAATTACCACCACGCCTGCACAGCTCGGAAATTATAGGAAAAATTCTAAAAAAGGGTTTTTAATGGCTGTTACGCGTGGCGGTGTATTATTGTGTTGCCATGCGACAAGATCAATGTTTGAAAAGTAACTAACGTCGAAAAAAGAATGAAAAATGTCGTAGAACCAGCGTTTTAACGTTGTTAATAAATTAGTTAATGATGAGTAGTGAAATGTGAACATTATTTGCACACCTATGAGAACAAAGTTCTGAGTTTTATCAGAAATGGCAGAAACTAAGAGGCGATACTCATGACCTGACTTGAAGTTATCATATATATTTGTTCTATTATACGAACTTTTATTAAGTCCCTGCTTTTGCCGCACTTATTAAAACTAGTGGTGGTTGAAGTTCGACCATAATTCACAAAAATGTTATGTTCCAACTTTTTACTTTCTCGTTATTGACATTATTAGCATTAGCAAAATTTTTCCATTCAAAAAGACAATAACTGTTTACATAATATTTATTTAAGCATGTTGTGTGTCAATATGTCACTCATACAGTAGTATGTGTAATATTTAGTTTGATGAACAGTTTAACTTTAAGTTAACAGATGGCGGTACATCCATCCGAAGCAATGCGTAGCTCAAATGCAACCGGACGGGGATTGTCAGCAGTATTCTCGCCGCGAAGCCGCTTTTCAATTGCAACCACGCTTGCCCAGCGCCGCCAGCCTTCGCAAAGCATTTCTTCGGAAGCATATGTCCAGTAGAGTAGCTTTATTCCTTGTGCGGTGTTTTCATAGGAATCATCGGTATATCAATAGACAATTCCACGTTCATTCATTCGCGCCATCTTAAAAATGTGGTACAAAGTTTTCCTTCTGTGATAAGTCACTTAAAACATTTGTGTATACATATTTTCAACATCCGTACATAGAACAAATACTATCATCATATATATATTTTTCCTGGGTGGGCATCGAACCCAAAACCTTTGGTGCATAAGATAAGATTACTACCATCTGCGCCATCGGGCCTTTCAATAAATAATAAGTATCATACGGAAAACTTTAATATATGTTCTCATTCGACGTTCATAAGTAAATCAAGATAAAAGTCTTCAAAGTTATAGTCAATAATAAAAATGTATTTATCTACTCTAAAAACACTCTAAAACAAATTTTTTACTCAATCACAAAAATAAGATTACCCTGACAAGCTAAAACCCCGGTAGCATACCTATAGCAACTTTTTTTTATCTTTCCAGTAGTTTTTGAATAAGTTAGTTATATACACAAAAATATTTTCCCATTATAATAATTCTGTAAATTAATCTTCAACATAGCTTACCCTTAAACCATCACGAAGCATCAACATGATCAAATCTCGTGCTCTGTCTTTGCCCATAATATTATCGGCTAGACATTTATAGGCAAATCGTTTGTTTACCAGTAGGTATTTTTGTAAATACTTGATGCTTAATAACAATGAAGTGATTATATAACTAAGCCCAATCTTATCTAGACGTTATCTTGACGATCTAGGCAAACACATTAAATGCCCCATGCCAAAATCTAAAATACATAGAATTATTATTACCGTTCGTCCAACATAAATTGTAAAAATTCATTATTGCTTGTCATTCAAGAGGCAATTAATGTTACCTTAATATATGTATGTTAATGTGTCAATCAAACAGTAATTTGTGTAATGTATATATGAATGAAAACTATTTATTTCTAGTGCATTTTGCATTTATGACATACCTCCACATTAACTCTTCATGTAATCCCGCATTTTTTTAAATTTGTTCAATTTATAGAGATAAATTCCCACAACATCTAATACATTGACCTGACTCCGTAGTAAGTTACTTGAAGCACTCGTGTTACGGACCCTAGACAACAGAGGAATCACAAATATACTACATAAAAACATATATTTAACACCCAGACACAGAACAAGCACTAATATCATCATATACATATTTGCTTAGGGTGGGAATCGAGCCCATGACCTATGGCGCATAAGAATAAGTGATCCTGTCACTACCATCTGCGCCATCGGGTCCGTCAATAAATAATTAGCAACATACCTTAAAACTTTAATACTTGTTCTCATCCGACGTTCCTAAGTAAATCAATTTGAAAGTCTTCAAAGTAATAATAATTGTAATTTGTTTAACTACTCTAAAAACAACAAACAAATTCTTAAACAAAAATAAAAACACATAAGATTACACCGAAAGGTTTAAAATACGGTAGTATATACTGTGTACCAGTTGCCGGTGTCTTCCACTCGAACACATTAACTATTTAGTACAAAGCTTATAAATAATAATTACAAAAACAAAGGAGAAGACACAACAATATGCCAAGAATTTAAAGTCGATGTTGTGTATTAGTGATTGTGATAGCGCGTTTCAATGCTATGATTTATCATTATCTCGCAATAGGCCTTATTAACGGATTCAAAGTTGTTCCACGAGCTATATAGGCAGTGTTCGACTCATTGCGCGATTGAATCAGAAATGAGTAGATACGAAAACGAATGACAGTCACCGACATAAACCAGCGGATTAGCGAGATGAGGACAGTGCACGTAGCACGTTGAATCAATAGGATCGAAAGGTTTTGGTATGAAGAACACGTGCCGACGTGAAACTTCCATCTACATAGTGAACAGACAAACTGATTAGAATCGCGCAAGCCACATACCACCAATTCTTTTGAAGATCACTTGAGGAAGCGTAACTCCAGCAATGGATGTCGTATGGCTGATATGAGAACCCATTGCCGGGCTACTCAGACGTCAATTCCAGCCCCACCGAACAAGAGGGCGGGGTCGCTTCGCGCTTAGCTATGGTTGGTCTCGCAAGGCTATCTGAGGGACTGATATGATGATGATGACTCCGTATAGGTGAAAGTGTAGTAAGCTTGGGCTTCCAGAGGCGGGGGGGCTGACAATCCTTGACCGATGCGATGACGCACTTCACTCACGCAGTCGTCACTCAATGAGTGAAACAACTTTTGGACTCGGTAGCCCAACATCCTGGAGAGAACATTAGACCACCCTGGGGTGGGCGTGTCTCCCCTCTATAAACGCCTACGTCGGACATTTATTTTGGGTTGGGATTGCAATTAGAGCTAGGACCAACAGATTTGCATGTTCTGCCACTAATCATCTAATTGATAAATATAATTATATTGCATTTAATGTTAAATACATATTTGTGAGTCCTCTGTTGTGTGATATCCATAACACGAGTGCTTTAAGCGATTTATATTGGAGTCAGGTTAATGTATGAGATGTGGTGTGTTTATTCTAAATTTATTTATGTAGTGTCTTCCAACCATGTTTCTAACCAAAATGTTTCCAGGTAATTTACGTTTTACATGTTGCTAGCTTTCCTCCCGCGACTGTATCCGTAATGACTTATCGCATCCTTGAAGGAGGTTTGTTATTGAGAAAAATACTACGTTTCCTGTTAGTGTCCTAGTCCTATTAGTAGTCCAGCTAATTTGAGCAAGGCGTCGGCAAAATTCGTTAATAATTGTCTATGTGTTACTATCCAGATAATCTTTTTCTCCAGCGTCATCAGCGCATAAATCCAGACATTCATACTTGTACACTCAGAAACTTTTAATATTAGTATATTTATATATTGATCTATAAATTATATACGTAGTTGTAACAATCGGTCAATGGAGTTCGATTAATACAACGTACATGTATCTAGTTCAAAGTACTTCAGACCTTCGACCGACCAGGTCAAACACCCGTCGACCAATGGACCAAGCATTTTTTTAAAACATCAGCATCCGTTGATAATAATTGCATCGCAAAGGAAACTACCGCTGCGTTCGTTCAAAACGTTGTCCTGGTACTGGTATAATCACTCTTATTACAAAGAAATAAGGCTTGAATTACGTTAAATGAAATGTAAAACGTATATTGTTTTATATATACAAAATAGGTGTCAACAGTTGCGTTAGATTATACAAATTCCGGTGATATAGACAGTGCAATGACCTATATTATCTTGTTACTGAAAAATTAACTTTATCTGTAATTATCGACACACGTTGTAATAGCCAACATAATACTGCCACCGATTAATGAATTTACGTTCCAGAGAAAATAATTGCGCCATAATTACAAATATAAAAATAAAAACTTTATTGTAAAAATAGAACATAGTAAATTGAACTTTATAATACATGGAATAACACAGTTTCTTCAAGACAAATTTTAGTGGAATGTTGCATACTATACTTTGAGGTATATTTATTTTAAAAATAACTGTTCATACATATAATAATTTCCATATAATCATTAAGCAAATACAGCGAAAGGAAAGGCTTATTTTCATATATGAAGCAATGGTGTATGAGCAAACAAATATATTATCGTATATATATTTATAAACAAAAATCTTTAGAAATAGAATACTACGATAATACATTATATACTTATGCAAGATTATAAATGTAGTTCATATAATAGACAAGTACAGCGACAAGCAATTCTCATTTTACATTGTTTATTGACAGACATCCGAATAGTTAATCAGCACAAATTTAAAAATAGTATTTTTTTCTATGATTAAATTCTAATTTCTAATTTGATTATAGTCATAGACAAATGTTCATAGTGATTTACTTAGTCGTATTATATTATATGCATTTCATTCAACTGTTCAGTACCAGTCGCATTGTCAAATGAACTGAATTAAACCGTAAATTATTAATATAAAATAGGGCTGCAGATACGCACTCTCAGTCACGTCGCCACTGAAAGGGCTCGAGTCTCAACCTTTGAACGTCGAAGACTGATAATATTCACGAATGTATTGATTTTGCTTATCTTTTATCTATTATTAAAATATTCTGTTTCACTGTAATTTGATACGCTGCAAAATTTCCATGTCTATAGAGTAAATAAGATTCTTAATGCATCTCAAAATATATTTATGATTTCAATTTTAATGTTCTTGTCAGTTTTATCATTATAGAGATGCGTAATATTTATCATCGTCAACATATCATCTGATACTTCAATTAGGACCGATTGAAAACGGCCTGTATCCATCGCAATATTGCGCTTATAGTCGGATTGTCTGTCTCCATTCCAGAATCTTACAACAACAAAAGGGAACAACGTAGGGACCTATATTGTTCCCTTATAGACATAAGAGAAGGGTTGGTTAACAATAAACTCCCACCAATCCGATCTTTATACGGTTCCACGAAGTGGTACAGGAGTAAGTCTGTACTCGTAAATACAAGTGATCATCATAGCAGAAGTCCACAACTGGACATACGACTCCCCAAGTAAGAGGGAGTTTTGTTTGTAATTGTCTTGTTAGGCAGGCGTTTTTGTATTTAAAGAGCTTAGCTTCGAGACGGGTATGTTGCGGCCCTTCTCAACAGCATAGCTCAACAGGAACAGGCATGCCTGTTCCTGTTAAGCTGTGCTGTACAATCTATCGGTTCTGGTAACTCAGTCGCCTTAAAAGACGACACCTAGTACAGGCAGAGGTATTATTCTTTTTTACTCCGCCGCTACCCCACGCCTTGCGTATCCATAATAGAGTTGTGATAAATATAGTGAAACTACACACCAAAGAGTTTTCTTGAAAGCTGCAGCTTTCAAGCAGCAGGATATTTGACTTTATACTTGTAAACAAGTACAAATGAGATAACGTCTTAGTTTGACACTTAATATTTTTATTTACTCATGTACTTTAGAGATTGACTTCAAAAAAAGACATTATACATCCAAAATATGTATTATTACGCAGAACGTACAGTCATTCAACATTTTATAGTCTTGGAGACATTAAAAAAACGGTGCTGTATAAATTGTTCAGTGCTATAATTGTGTACCTATATATCCAGTCGATGCTACTACTATAAATACGAAAGTATGTCTATCTGTCATCAGTTTCGCATTTACTTGAATACTAGATTTGCGACTGCATTTGATCCAAGATAAACTATAATTCAAGAGAAACTCGATATAAAGACAAGCCCACGCGGACGGAATCGCGGCCTAAAAGCGAACCATTTATAAAGCAACTAACCTGTATCCCTTCCCGTAACGTTTACGAGGTCATTAAAAAGTAAATTACGATTATGGTTGACGAACCGCAGAACAATGATATAGGGAAAGAGCAAAATTGCCGCGAGCTGGGCGTTTCGCGCCGCTTAATGTCCCGCTGACATGAATGCACTGTGAAGAGCGCAATTGTTTGCTTTTTGCACATACTATCCAAATATAAACCGCTTAGATTTGTCTGCAACAAACAACAACTGACTTTTATGTACCAAAACATATAAATAGTATATTGATTATATAATTCCTCTGTTGTCTAATATATTAGAAAAGTGCTTCAAGCTACTTATGTCTGAATGTCGTGTGAATTTATTATTATTGGAATTATGGTTGTTATTAATTTTATATTGATCCGATCCAAATATCCCAAGACCGCAATCGGATTGGTGCTTTGATTTAAGGGTTAGAAACTTGAAATTTGGCACAACACAAGGGAGAACTTAGAAAAGATTTTTGAAATTTAACCCCTGAAGAGGTAAAACGGAGGAATATAGGTTCTTCATTAAAAGTCATGAAACACGTAAAATATATTCTTTCTTAATCACCAGCTAATATAAAAGTTCTACAACTTAACGCAGGTAACGTTTTGTTGCTTTGCTTTTTTGAACAAAAAAACAGACATGCAGTGCTTTATTTTTTTTAAGTTTTCTGTAAAACTAACTATGTTTTGTTCGGTTTTGAAATTATAAATAATTATAGCATTCATTAGAACCGCCGCCCTTGACTGAATGCAACGCATACAATCGACCCCATTGGTAATCAGGTTGTTAGTTTTGCCGGTTGACTAACAAAGCCCTGGTTGACATGATGATGATGATATAGTTCTTTTATGTAGACACGATCACTCTACCTTACACACCTTTATCATGGTCGTATCATCATAATCATCTACTATAGCCGTAAAATGTCCACTGAAAGGTGGTATTCGCAAAGCGTAGCTACGCGAATGGAAATGCTACTACCCACTCCCTGCATTTAAGCCCTGTTGCATTTGAGCTACACTGCTTCCGATAGATATACCGCCATCAGTCGGATCCGGTTCCCGTAGTCGCCTCTTACGACACTTAATACAGGTGGAGGAACTGTTCTGCTCTGCGGGTACCATATGGCTCATCGTTGTATATAATCAAGTTTCTTTAAAAAAACGCGGGAGTGTGAACTGAATAGTAGTAACATTAAAATCGCTAAGGTTATTAGATATTTGTTACCCTTAAGTATAAGTACCCCTTGTAACACTTAAGTATGTTGTTGCTGCTCATTCCCGCCCTGTTGCGTTTGATCTACACTGCTTTGGACGGATATACCGCCATCTGTCACCTCAGTCACCTCTTACGACACCTAGTATAGGGGTAGGTACTATTCTACTCTGCTGGTACCATACTGCCTTTCTGCCAGAACCACACGACCTTTTTAGGTATAGTTTACTATGGTCCTCTTTAGATTCGGCACGACTTTTTACGCAACATAGCTATCAAAGAACGATGTAGACTTTTTAGATACAAATACGTTAAATGATTTCAAACAATATTAAACTTTACTCGACACCGTTGTAAAAATCACCATCAATATTAAATTTTTAACATTAAAATAAAATTTTAACTGCTTTTTATGTCTTCACTTTTCTATAAGTATTGTCATTATTTTGCAATAGCATAGTAGAGGGAGGTCGTAACACCATACGTAATGGGTATTGAAGTATTCTTAGTAACCAAAATGTTTCTTGTTTTGGGTATGAAATTCAAGAATTCTTTGATTTCAAAATCACCCATATCATCACTTGTGTTTGACTATTTTTGAGATGTGCTAATTGTTTAACTTATATTAACTTTATTTCGTAGTTAATTTTTAAAGCTTAAAACCACGGCCAGTCAACTTATTGTGGTAAAATAATGCATTAAATATAAAAAAAACAAAAATTACCGATTGTCTTTTTAAACGAGTGTAGTATACACTGAAAAACTATTTAGAAAGGTTTAGAGGTATATATAATTCAGTAATGATTGAGGATGAAATTGAGAGCGCAAACTCAGCCGAAGCTCAGTGTTGACAAAAGAAATTTAAAGCAAAGTAGGCGTCGTCTTTAGTAAGTCTTAACACAAAAAACAACTAGGAACTAATATTTTACAAAATTATTTTTTATATTGTTTTTGTTACAGTCCCGTTTGAAATGTCTACTAATCTACTTGAATGGTTTGACTGAACTTCCGCTCGCATCTTGATTCATATTAATTACTATATTTTACTATATTTTTCACCCCCCTTTTCTATACTTAAGGGATGATTTTCGAAAAAAAAATTAAAACGTATTTTATTACTTTTAATGAAACTTTATACTGAATTTCATTTAGATAACTTCAAAAATTGCAAAGTTTCCTACTAACTTTGCACGCCTGTTTTATCCTCGAGTGAATTTTCAATAGACCTTTCCTAGTGTTCCCCTACGGAGTGAAAGGAGGTACCCTTGTATAAAATTCAAGTTTCCCACTCTAATAGTTTTGGCCCTGCATTGATATGTCAGTCAGTCAGTCAGCTCCTCCTTTTATATATATATATATATATATATATATAGATACATTCGTAGAACTTTTTGTAATTTAAAAGTTACGAATCAGGGATGGTATTTACTTAATTATCATAATCAACATGGTTTTAATTCATGTCTTAGATTTCGAAGAACCAAGTATTTAACTACATTTATAAATTTTGTGTTCCTAAGGGCTCGTATCTAGGATCTAAATTATACTGGAACCTTTTGTTGAAAAACGCATCTTGTATTGGTACTTCTTTTGGTCATTCTACTACTGCCATCTATTTGAATTTTTAATATTGTTGACATCTAATCGTTCCTATTTCAATACACAAGTTGGTTTATCATATCGTGCTTCTAATTATTTTTAATCTTATTTTTTATTAATCAATTTAGTAGTATAACTTTCCTACTTTTCAATTTGCATCATTATGCCCATATTATACATAAATTAATGTTTATAAACAAATCATTAGAATGCATTAGAAACAATCTAAGAAGGAATTAACGACAGCAAGGGATAGTTAAATGGGGTAGATCCCGGAGGCGATACGGGGATGGCATGACTGGCGGATATTCCCTCCTTACTTATAGTTCCCTTAGTTATATATTTGACGCAGCCACAAATTGACTGTTCAACTGTCACACTAATTATACAGATTATCTGTTTTTAAATTTTCATTAAATTCTCAAAAGAAAAACTGTATATATATATTTTTTATAGATTTCTTGAGTACTTGAGACGCTTAGTATTTTGCATCTTTTATATGTAACTTTTGTAGTCAAATTAACCTTATATAATGAATGACCTGACCAATGTACATGAATGTAGGTTTTTTTTTATAAAATAATGGTCTTTATCTTATTGAGTGTATAAACATTACAACCGTTTGTTTTGATCTCATTAAGAATTGTTAAGCGTGTCCAGTTAAATCGGACTGCGGACTTTGAACTGCACGTTTTGTTCTTCCGATATCTCCTAAAAATTCCAGTGGTCAAGTTGCGCAAACATTATCAGACACGTGCCTTTTAATCTCATGTTACCAGGAAAACTTAAGTGATCCAAAAGGATGGGGTCTCAGTGTAAAATTTGTTAGTGGATCTCGCACTCAACAAAATAGATAATATACAACACGATTTCCAAACAAATAAATGACAGGCCCGTGAACTCAAATGCCTCGATTCACTGAAATCACAAGCGAGTCCGCTACAAAATGCACTCACCGGCATGTTTTCCCTCGCAAGCCCGCGTAGTTTTCCCTCCGCGCCTGCCGCCCTACTGCCGGCAGGATCGAGACTCCACTGTGCCAGCTCACTACCAGGCCCCATCTGAGGCCTACTCGCGTGACAGACACCACCACCGCCTCCATCCCCAATCGCGACCCTAAAATCACTTCCCGCAAGAACGCTTTTCTGTTGCCCTGCCTTTGCCTCATCCTTAGCATTCAAATTTGATATTTCTTCGACGTTGTCTCCAGTTATAATAATCGACGGAATTATTTTACGAATATCAGTTTTATTTGCGTCAGAAATAGAATGTATATTAGCATGTTTTGAAGCTCCGAATTTTTCCTTCAGTGAATTAATGACCGCTTTCCTTGCTAGCTCGTATTTTGCTTTCGTTTGTTCTTCCCTCCATTTTTTCAGTACTATGTCTTTAGGGTTTTTCGTGTCGGTTGTCTTGCCGATAAAGTCTTTGTATACTTTAGATGTCAACCTCCTTTGAGCTTCTAATGTTTGAGTGCATGTAGACTTGTCGGCACATTTCTTTTCTATTGCATGACGGGTGATGTCCGTTTCGTTTTGCATGTAAAATTCTGACTCGGAACTTTCAGTCTTTCCGTAAAGGTCCCACCATTTTACTCCAGACTCGTTAATTGGGGCCCTAGATCTTGCAGCGTGTGGTGATTTATCTGAATTGGACATGTTCCATATACATGTATGCTAGCTCGAAACGTTTACCTCCGACAAGGCATTTCATAGAACTAAGTCAGTGGGTAATTTTTACAAAAAATCGCAAGTCAGGTTCTATTGTACTGAGTAACTATAGTTTGTCGAACATGTCGAACCGGCAAATATTCCATCCTTTTCCCATTTTCGAGGAAGAATAAGGACAAACGAATGCTCGGTCATGAAGTCTATTATAAATAGCAGTCTTCGCATATCCTTTAATGATTGCCTATTTTTGTTTAGTGGGTCAGTGTGCGAGTCAATATAAATATACTAGAATTATTTGTTAGTACCTGCACTGGCATAGGGCAACAACAAACAAAAATAGTACCTCCCCCCTATACCTGGTGTGGTAAGAGATGATTGAAGGACCGAAACCGACAGATGGCGGTATATTCTCCCGAAACAGCCCACCTTAAATCTCCTCTGGAATACAACCCAGATGGGGAGCAGCGTTCCCGTCGCGAAGCTAGGCTCTGCAATTGCCGACCATGTCTACCTAGCGCGGCAATAATGAACAATATACCTCTTTTCTTGGTAAGTATTAGAAATCAAAACAAAATTATTTTTTATTCAATTCAAAAATTATTTTAAATCCGTTAATTCTTTTTTATATATTAAACTAACTCCGATAAAAGTCACTTAAAGCACTTGTGTTCCGGACATAAGACAACAAAGGATTTACAAATGTAATATATAAATGCAAATTTAACACCCAGACACAGAACAAACAAACATTCATAATATAAATGTTTGTTCTAAATGGGGATACGAACTTTGGCGCACAAGATAGGATCCCAACCAACGACGCCATCGGGCCCGTCAATAATGACTAGTGATCACGTAAATGTTAGAAAATAACGGTTTTGATTACTTGAATTATTGTTTGTAATTGTTTTCTTTAGTTACATAACCCTTAGCTACATTGACCAAGTGGAACTACCTAGTTTATGCTAATTATAAGCCCAGTAGATAGATGCGCCGATAAGGCACCCGGACTTTAGGATGGAATCCGTGTTATCTTCGGCCAGTCCACATTAACCCATGAACCTGATTCTTTACTCAAATGATTACTAATTAAACATTAGGCCACGGGTGCACGGGGTGACTTTGACTAATTAGTGAAATGTAAATATTTAAACATCTTACTTCTTAAAATCAATCACCGAAATGTGGTTGACAAATATAAAAATAAAGTAAAGAATTTTTAATGTCGAATGAACGCATTTATTTTAACTTCGCGTGGCCATAATTTATAAAAAATGTAGAGTCTCTTTCATAATTAGCATTACATTCATAGTTATAATTTTTAATCCACCCAACGGCTTACAACTTATATAATTAATCAGACTTATGTTAAGTATATCAGACAAATTTTAACACGATAGGATCACTTCCACCTGCATCATTGGGCCATCGTTTATTGGGTAATTCTGATCAAAATATATAAAAACAATATTATTAATATTTAACATAAAATTGACAACTTATTAGGGGCAAGATAGACAGAAACATTAATTCAAAAATACTATATAAAATTAAAAATAAACCGCGCTCATGAGCCGTTAGGTATAGAAATTGTATTATGCCTATAATATTTTCTATGAAACTGCATTATAAAATATTGAATTTCTGACGACAGTAGCCAATAACTTTCAATTTTTTTCTGTCTTAGATCTAGGTCACAACCATAAAGAACCATTGGCTTGAAGGTAAAGTACGAAATAAAAAGTATCAACACAGTTTATTCCAACCGATCATTGACAACCAGATTAAGTGAGCGGATTCAAGATATACAGAAATCTATACTAATATTAACTGACCCGGCAAACATTGTTCAGCCCTATAATTATTTAAAATGATTAAATCACTAGTACCTATAGATAATTAAAAAATATATGCTAGAGGTAGAAGAGTAAGTGTTCATAAAAAAATCATATAATAATTTCTTTATTTTCTTCCCTTACACAGAATAACAAAATGCATTAACTATAAACTTAAAACTATATGAAAAATAGATAACAACCTATTCTCAGACCTACTAAATATACATATAAAAATTATTATGTAACACACATAATAATTTTTATAAGTAGACATAAGAATTTAATATTTATTGCAAAATTCACTATGATCACATTTTAATAATAATTCATGTGGTACCGGCAGAGTAGTACCAACCCTGTACCAGGTGTCGTAAGAGGCGTCTGAGGTACGGGAACTGACAGTTGGTGGTACATCCACCCAAAGCAGTGTAGCTAAATGCAATAGGACGGGGATGGACAGCAGCGTTCTATTCGAGAAGCTACGCTCTGCTATTTGACCACGCGGCAATTATAGGCAAATTGCCCCTTTCTTGGAAAATTCAGCAGTGGATATTTTATTGCTGCTGTGATGATGATCATGAAATTTAAATATCCATTACACACGCTACTGTTTGGACACATTGATATACTTAAGATAAAGTAAATATGAATTGTCTATTGAATGTCAATCGAACTATGAATGACGTTTTATAAAATTTTATGGATTTTGGTTGGATTTCAACGCCCGGGTGACCACTTGTCTTAAGGACTGTCACATGTGGAATACTTATACCCTGGAAGCATCCTAGAGAGAGGTGATTTGATCTCATTAATGTTCTTATAGGAAGCGATATAAAATGAAGTCCAAATAAGCCAAGTCGTGGGTAAAAATCTAGTGAAATGTAAATAAAGGGTACAAGATCAAGAACAGTAAATGTCACAAAACAAGTTGGGTCAATTTTGTTTGCCATAATTAGTTAAAATGATTGTTGTATATATGAATTAGTCGTGGGATTCTGGTCTTTAATATATTTGTTCCATTTCATTGCCTGAGGTACCGGCAAAGTAGAGTAGTACCTACCAATGCACCAGGTGTCGTAAGAGGCGACTGAGGTGCCAGAACCGACAGATGGCGGTATATATATCCGAAACAGTGCAGCTTAAATGCACAGGGTGGGGTTGGGCAGCAGCATCCCCGTCGCGGAAGCTGCGCTCTGCGATTGTCAACACGCTTGCCCAGTGCGGCAATTATGGGCAAAAATACCTCCTCTCTTGAAGAGGCATATATCCAGCAGTGGACTTCTAATAACTGGTATGATGGTGATTCCTTGTTCTTAACCTGTACACAACGTACGGAAGTAAACTTTAGGGATACTAATAGCGTAAAGAAAATATAGCGTTAGATCAATCACGAGGTTAGAATCGCTTGTATACAAAGTGCGAAGGATCACGTTTTAGTTTAACATTTATCTATTAGGCAACATTACGTAAGCAGTGTTGCTAGGTCCGGTATCATCTGGCAGTGCGTCAATAATCGTTGTTTATTTATAAATAGTACACGAGTCCAATTTAAAAGTAATTACTTATCTTGGTAGCAATTTTTCTTAGTGAAGACACTTTTGGTTTAGAGTTAATCAAAACTGTTTTTTAAAATATATTGTAGTCTGTCATTAAGAATAGGCTCCTTACTACTACTAGAAGTCGAAAAAAGGTACCGTAACCTACAGATCGCGGTATATCCAACCGATGCAGCATAGCTCAAATGCTACAGGGTGGGATTGGGCAGCAGTTTCCCCATCGCTTTAATACGTTCCCCGATTGCCACAACATCTGCCCAGTGCGGCAATTATGGGCAAAATTCTCACTTTATTTGTAAGGCCCATGTCAATCTGTGGTCTTTCTATGGCTGATATGATGACTGTTAATGCAAAAGTGTTCTTACGGTTTCCCGCCTTGAGTGTAGAACGACTTGGATATAATTTGGCACACTAACTGTTTCTAAACTCCGCCTCTTACGACTCCTGGTACAGAGGGAGGTACTATTGTAGCCAATCGGTACCACACGGCAAACACATATAGTATTAATACAAATTATCAATTAGGCGGCTTGAGCTAGTAAACAATAAGTCAATTATTGGCGTATTTATTTCTGTGATTATTATATAAAGTAATTACTGTAATCTCAATACTCTGTACGTAAAACTCGTAAAAGTGTAAATAAATCAACAAAGTCTAGACAGTTCGATCATTCAATGAACCTCATAGTTCCTGTTTGCCGACACGTCGCGCCCCGTAATAAACTTGCTGTATTTATTGTTGTGATAGTATTAAATGGAGCCCATTAACTAAAGTAGTACAATATTCTCAGCAACGAGCATACAAACAGCGTAGGTATAGAAATTACTCTCTATTATATTTGTACGTGTATAAAGCAGGTACTAACTATTCTAGAAGACCCGGCGACGAGTTGCTCTGACTAAGGTTTGCATTAAAATATATTTTAGTGAACTATTTAATACATTGAAGTTATTTTACTGGAATTTGTACTCGAGGTCGAATCTGAAAAAGATTCGTATACATTTTCGTAGAGTTAATATTAAGCATAAATCTACATAACATGGTTATTTTTATTTTAAATTGTTGCTTTATTCAATTTTGTAACAATGTTAGTTGATAACGAAACATTTAATAATATAAATGAGGTAGGTAGACGACCCCGATGGCGCGGATGGTAGTGATCCTGCCTTGGACAAATTTCTATATGATCATTTGTGTTTTTTCTGTGTCTGGGTGTTGGATATATGTATTTCTGTTTTATATTTGTGATTCCTCTGTTGTCTCATGTCAGTAACACAAGTGACTTATTGCGGAGCTAGGTCAATGTATGAGATGTTCTGTGAATTTATTTATTCTTTATTTTCAACAAAAAGAGAACACATTTGTATGTAATGAATAGGCTCAAAAACTGCAGGATCGATTTTAAAAATATTTGACTAATAGAAAATAACATTATAAGCAAGCAACATGGGCTATAATTTCTTTGCTATATTTTCCTATATTAAAAACACATAATGGTATGTTTCATTTGCATATTGATAACATATATTTGCTGTGTCGAATACCTATCTTCTCCATAGCCGGTGGCGCCGCCCTGACGAGCGTGGAAGTTTTTTTTTTCTAGCTACAATGTCTATAGTGCGCCGATGTATTTTGCGTGAAAATTACAATAATTACATAAATACAAACAATTTAACAAGGATTAAGCGAAAAATTGTTAATTAATACAGAACGGACAATTTATTTATTTGTAATGAAAAGCAAACGTCAGAACCGTACCGAACGGATACCATACGAACCATGGTTTTGACTTTGATTGATCAATATTAGGGGCAGACCAGGATGGAATGGAATTGACCTATTTTAGTGAATGTACCAAATAACTTGTTTGCTTTTCTTTAATATTGATCAGTGCTGGAAGCGGTTTCGTAAAATTCCTTCGACTATTAGCAATTTGCCCATCCAAAACAGAGGCGCAATAAAAACAACTATTGAATGAGTCATATATGATGCACCTAACTGGAAAATTTTAAAGTTATTTGTGGTACAACTGATATATTGTTTTGAAGTACCAAGTCTGTTCAGCATCGGTAATTTATTGAAAATTGACATAAAAAGAAATAACATTACTCATTCGCAAAAAGAACGGGCACCTAAGCAATGAACCATTTCAAATATTACTTTTGGTTTGTTTGATAAAATTATAGATCGTTTTACTTTCACAATTTTGTAAATTAATAAGCAAATAATCGTTTTCGTCAGTATTATCATAAAATGTTGATATTATTTATGAATTTTTAATGCTAAAGTTCACTAATAGCGTATGCTCGCTAGTAGTGCATATGCTCGTGAAGTAAAAGTTAACAAAGATTTTGATTTTTTTGAACCAGGCCTTCTCTCGACGGAACCGGTGTCTTGATACCGCTACCAGGTCCTTTGAACCGTAGAGCGACTCACACTTAGCCTGCGAGCCACGAAGCATTGGCTGCAACCCTCTTCGAGAAGCGCAATAATTTTGGTAGCTTTTACCACTTTCTCTAACATTATTGGGACAGCTAAACAGCAATAAATGAAGCTTCGACAATTAGAGTATGAAATAAATTTATAAAAATTGACTAAAAGTTATGAAAACCGATATTATCTTTTGGAAATTCGCACCAAAAGTGTAGAATAAATAGTGGTTTTCTGTAAAAACAAGCATCAAACGAAAATTTTAATTTAGAACGTACCGTTTTAAAGTCCACAGCATTTTTAAAACCGGCCAGCAACATGTATAAATGATTGAAATCATTTTGGTACCGTATTTTTTAAAGAAGAATTAAAATCAACACCGCCCATTTTCTTCTCAAATAAGTGTAGTTTGTGGGGACATAGGGACAGGAACTGGGGAATTCATCCCATAATTGCCGCACATGGCGTGGTGGCAATCGTAGAGCGTAGCTTTGTTGAAGGAATGCGTAACTACGCGATAGGAAAGCTCCTGCCCATCCCCACCCTGTTCCATTTGAATTATGTATTTTCGTATGGACAAAACACCATCTTAGAAGGCCATCTTACTATCCGACTTTGTGAGTGCTTCAATCAATTGTCTGTAGGCATTAGAATTTTTTTATTATAACAGAATTGCGATAACTTTGCACACATCACCACAAGTACAATATTGATACTTTTAAGGATTTATGCATTGAAAAATGCAGATTATTTAAATTATTATTAATATTTACTAGAAAATTCAACTTGTCTCCGGCTTCAGGCGGCAATCGAACCTGTATATTTTCCTTACCTACTTAAGTAGACACGTCGAATTTTACCTAGTGACTTATAGGTGCTGAGATATCAACGCCTTTACTTCAATCTTCAATTTGGAGTATTAAATAAGATTAAACAAGGCACTTAATAAAACTATTTCAATATGAAATTATTGTATAAACATATAAAAATATGTTGAAAACTTTCACCATGTCATTTTTTACATACTTGCGCTTCTACATACGAGCTTAATACATTGACTTTTCGAGTATTTTATGGCTGTATATCGTTTTCAGTAATTTATGAATATGTATTCTTGCAAACAAACGTTTGAATAAAATTTGAATAACATTTTGTGGTTCTATGTACACGAGGGTTAAAAAGGTTAGTGCACTATTTTCGATTTCTGTCACTTATAATACGGACATTAATTGAGCATTACTTCCTCAATGTACATCATCAGCATTTCCATATCAACCATTTTAAGTCCACTGCTGAATATAGGCCACCCTAAAAAGAAGGGATTCTTCCATAATTGCCGCGCTGGGCAAAGCGTGTTGACAATGGCAGAGCGTAACTTTTGCAATGGGGATACTGCTGCCTATCCCTGTCCTGTACATTTGAGCTACACTTTGGATGGATATACCGGCAGTCTAGCGGTTCAGATACCTCAGCCGCCTCTTACGACATCTGGTCAGGGGAGGTACTATTCTATTCCGCCGGTACCTCACGGTAAACTGAATCTACATGCATGATGTAAAGTAAATAATTAATCATTATTTACTTTACATCATACAATTTTAATTACAATGGATGGAATGATGATGATGAAATATTTATCCTGGGTGGGCATCAAACCTACGACCCTTGACGCATAAGAAGTCTACGTCTAAGTCAGCATTAAGTAATTACGATAAATAACTCTTTTTATTAGCATCTAACGTGGTTATATATCGGTTAAGTAATGTTGTATAAGACCTGTAAAAGCCTGCATTAGTAACGAACTTCATCTGTGTCACGATGACACACCCTCACTTGAGATTATAATATGTAAGGTTAAGTCATTATGTTATTCTAATGTATTAACTATAATATTGTGAAGTTACTGTGAAAAACGGTTAACATCCGTACATGCTTACATACATTAAATCTAATCGAATCAAAATATTCTATAAATATGAAATTTATTATGGTTAATTACAAATAGTATATATTTGTTTTAGTATTAGTCGAAACACACAGACACTATAATAACAATATAGCACTAAATATATGAAATAAACTGCCTCATATCAGCCGAAACGGAATTAAAACCGCGTGATTGGGTCAGCACCTTAGCTTTGCCTGATCCCACTATCCAAGGTGCGACCTTATCTCAATTAATTGCTATGCGCGACATAATGATCATACGAAATATAACTTTAACTCGATATGTAGGGTAATTAGGTGCTATATAAAACAGAAAACAAATTTATTTTAAATTTAATTATGTAATATCAAAAATATACGAGTATTATAATATAATTAGCCGTGGAGTGCCGGCAGAGTAGTACCTGGTGTAGTAAGAGGCGACTAATGTGTCAGAAGCGATAGATGGCGGTATATCCATCCGTAACAGTGTAGATCAAATGCACAGGGCGAGAATGGGCAACAAAATCCCCGTCGCGAAAATATGTTCTGCGATTGCCACACGCTGGCCCAGCGCGAACATTATTGGCTTTTGCCATAATTTCTCTCCTGATCTTAACCTACAAAGCCTTCATCTTATGGATTTCCAAACGTGGAAGTCTCACAAGGTGAGTTAGATTTGATCACGACATTAATACGCGATTTTAAAAAGCTTCTGTTTTTGCAAGAAAACGTAAAATAAGTGTAAAATGGCCAAAAGTCAATGCCCTTCTTTAATTCTAGATAAAATATTTAGATTCATTCATATAGAATGTTGGACATATAACTTTAATAGACAAAAAATCAAGAACAATAATTGCCAACAATTTTTTATTTTAGTTTACTTAAATTATGAATATAAAAAATATAGTGACTGTTTTGTGATTCCCAAATTAAGTTTTGTCACTACATGCATATAAAAGAAAGATCCTTTGATTACATATATTATAGAGAACCAAATAAAAAATAAATAAAAAATAAACCAAAAAATATTTAAAAAAGAGAAAATTTTTAAGAATCAATCATACATACTACTTGACGCTTATACACTCCTAAAAATAAATGTTTACTGGCAGTGCTAGTCTTCATTTCTGTATAGAATTTTTGAATACTATACTATTTTAATGATATTTTTAACTACCTTTCATCATCATCATCATCATCATATTAGCCTTAAGACGTTCACTGCTGCACTTAGACTTTATTATATAACACTAGCTTTAGCACAGCATAATTGTTAATTAGCCGTCAAACTCTAAGAGTCTTGAACCATATCAATTTATGTTAATGTGCAGCAATTAAAAAAAATACACATTTTTAATAGTGTGGTTCCCACGAACCACCCTGTGAATTTATTTAATTTTATTGCACAAAATGTACCAATGGCGGATTTATGCCAGATGTCATTATCTCCCATTACACGAAACAGAAATATATAGTTGTGCAGACAATATATATACAAAATAGATAAACGTGACATACATATTTGTATAAATAAACGCAATGAAAATATGATATAAAATTATATATATATAAAATAACGTACGAGTACATCAGAAATAGGGTTATAAAATTAGAGAAGCAGCATCAGTAAATAAAGTATGGAGAGAGCGTTTCAGGATGAATTTGTTTGGGGATTGCTTAATAATCAACGGACGCTCATTCCAGAGTCGTATAGCTGCCACTGTAAAAGAGTTTGCCAAAAAAGAAGTGATAAGAAGAAATTAAGAGCGAGAGAGTATTAGAAGAACGGAGATTACGTTCGTGAGAGGAAGATAGGAATTGGAATCTGTTCTTTAAGTAAGTTGTGCGTACGGATAAAAAAGTATTAAAAATAGTATGGTTAGTGAATCTTACTTGCCTAGACATCCATAGGCCAGTAGCTGACATCATGAGGAGTAAGTTACGCTACGTTTACTAAAAATACAATTATGCTTCTCACAGTAAAACTATAAAGTCAATGTCAAAATATACCATACCATAAGTACTTACAAATCATTAAAAAAAATCTATGATATAATATGACCGACGACTCTGACAACCAGTGTTATAAAAGTAGTTTTATTAAAAGTAACATGTCTAAATTGGAAGTCACTTCAACTTTTAGGCATATTACTCTCAAGCAAGATTAAGGCTGACAAGAAGGCGTTTAAATAACTAATTGTGGATACTGGTATGGTAGTAAAAAAAAAATTCAACTTTCGAATCAGTGTCAATAATTTTATCGCGTTTAACGTTTCTCGATTTACCAATTTCCTCGCTTATAATTTTCCAAGTAGTTTTTATAAAAATAGTTATAGCCCAGCCTCGAAATAATCGGATTCAAATAAAATTAACATTAAATTCGACTAATTCTTTCAGGTGGATCAATGTTGTGAATCGCCTAATACATAGCTTTAACTTAAAACTACGCTCGTAGCAAATAGAGGCTACGGTAATCCTATGGCGTAGATAGACGAATCGACATCACGGACCGTGGGTGGTCGGCATCGTAGCCATACTACGTGTAAAAATTGATGATAAGTTGATTTATTTATTTGTGCGCCAAACGCCGCTGTTTCAATCCCAACCCTAGACAAATATTTTTATGATGAATATTTTGTGTTTATTGTGTCTGGATATTACATATATATTTGAGTATTCCTCATTACAGCCATTGGGAGTCTACTGATGGACATAGGCCTCCGAAAGAAAGAAGGAATTTTGCCCGTAATTGCCGCAGTGGGCAAGCGTGTTGACAATCACAGTGCACATCTTCCGCAAAGAGGATGCTGCTGTCTATCCCCATGCTATGCATTTGAGGTAGACTGTCTCGAATGGATATACCGCCACCTGTCAGTTCTGGTATCTTAGTCGCCTCTTACGACTCCTGACGTAAAGAGGAAGGTACTATTCTCCTCTACCAGTACCTCTCGGCACTGAGTATTATATTTGTTTCTTGTTTAGTATTTAAAGAGATGTGAGAATTTTTTATGATTAGAATGACAGCTGACATGATATAAACTGATTTGTTTTTTTTATTATTTTAATAGTTTTTATGTCTTCGTTGTAGGTACATTTATATGTCAAACCTTTGTAATGAAAATAATATTAATAACAAATTATAATGCCAAATACCATAAAGCCTGAAGAAATAAATCGTACGACGTTACTACTTTGAGATTTATCATTCCAATCAAGTTTTACTCAAAATTTAATTATCTTTGGCTTCATACCTTTGGTGTCAAGTATATACAGACAAGAAGAAGACGAAAAAAAATCCGAAGCAAACTAGATAAGACAACTTCGCAGCGCATGATTTTATTTGTTTACCGCGCAATTAATGAGGCATCTATGTAGGACGTTAAGTCTGGGCGGCTGTGGTGAACTTTGGACGTCTGCCCCCGGTGCATTAGCGTCTGTTGTAACGCAGGGATGTTAGTCATAAGAAATCATATTTTTCCTTATTTAGATTAATTATAAAAGTTGTATACATGTGCCGCATCTTTATATTTTACGTATGTCTGTGCATGGAAAAATAATATTCTATTTTTTGTACTAAAGGCGCACCCTGACTTCGTCCAGGTATATAATAAAGCAGGTATTAATCCCGTTTTTAGGTTCTATGACCTATACAACCTATAATATTTTTTATTCACACTTACGGATATCGGGATCTACGAAATACGGGATCCCGAACCCGTTGGTATTGTACAAACCTGGTCCTGATTACAAACACAACAAAAAAAAATATAAAATTTGGTGCAGTCGTTTTAAACATACTTTTCGATGATTCATTTTTACCTTATGTGTATATACATTAGGTTTTTAATACAATTGGGATTTTTTAATTAGCATAATTATGTCATTAGCCGAAGGATGTTCTCTGCTGGACATAGATATTCTCTGATTACACTTAGATATCCTTAGACATAGGTATTTTTAGATTATATATGCTGCGCTTACAGGTTTGTGCACTTTCCAAAACTATACAGTTCCATTGGCCAGCAGAAGTGGAAATATGTGAGTGATAGACTGACTGACCGGACCGAAGCAATAAGTAGAGATGTGGGATTTTTTTGTAAACATACACGAGCAACAAACAAGGTTCATTCATGTGATAGTGACAAAGTATAAATATAAAAAACCTTCTCTCTACATTTAAAGTGCGTTCAACTTTTGTTATAATAACCCGCACCTGTCCTCCCTTATAAAATAGCTAATATTTTTAAAGGTACTTACAATACAAAAGCAACGTCTTATAAAGTTCCATCTTCCCGCTTACAAAATAGGATTCACTTACAGCGCGTCCTCAGGGAACTCTTATTGTAGAAGTGCGCAGCACGTGGGAAGAATGTGCATGAAAGCATAAAAGACAAACACAGACTGACTGACACACTTCAGGTGTCCCATTCAAGGTGGGTATTCAATAGCATATATTTAAGCTGCATAATGTAACAAATTTTACAATTTATTTTTCAAAGTCTCGTCGAATTCTTGTTCTCCGTAGCCAGTGGCGCCGAAGTAAGAAAAAAACAAAATTTTGACATTTAAATACGAATACGTAAGTTCGCTGTGAAATTTATAAAGGACGTTTTTCAAATATCTATTTTACCTTCTTGTAAAACTAATATAATAACAATACATTACATTGCAGCCCTGTTTAACGACTGAGTGGAATATTACAAGAAGGAAACATAAATAAATTGTTGACAGACGACGTTATAATTATTACAATTGTTACTTGCACATCCTTATTAAACATTTCATTTGCACGTTATCTCAAATGTGTCATATAAGTTTAAAATTAGTTTCGAACATGTATTCTATACGCTATATAGCATGTTTATATTTTGTCTAACGGATGTTGTAAGTTAATCTTTTAAAAATTATAATTAATAAATAAAAATTAATTCAATTGTAAATAATCATACCTCAATACATATTTAACACCCGGAAACAGAACAAGCATAGATAATCATTATATAAATGTTTACCTAGGGTGGGGATCGAAAACACGCCCCTGGGCCACAAGATAGGAACACTACCATCTCTGCCATTATGTCCGGCAATTTGATCGAAACAAAAAAGAGCTGTGTTTTTAAGCTGGCTGACTTGCTCTCGATGCCATCCAGTCATATGTTGGCATCCAGGGCAAGACTGTGGTATTAATCAGATGGTCTGTCCACCTTACTAGTGAATTTCCTATCCTATACATGCGCAGTCTCCTTGCCAGATCATTACGGCCCTATCAAGGGCAGCGTGCTGTGTGCAAATGTAATTTTTATCCAATACAAGTTTAAATATTGACAAATGTTTTTAACAGTTCAAGTTTTCATAAACATAATATTTCCTCAATTAGACTATCAATTATATATCGCGATATCAACGTTCAGATTATCTGCTCACATGTCTCGCACATCGTCATAGCCCGCCTCATTTTTAACGTAAATAACAATACTGGATAAAAGTTAGGTAAGTTGGAACATGCAAGTCGCGGTATCCCCCTAATATATACCCCCATATTCGTACTCCATTCACATTCATTCTGCACTCACCGGCGAGTGTGTGCAATCCCTATACTTACGCACTAGTGCAGTCAGGCGCAATCGTCCTAACTATACCAATCACTATAATGACGTCCATGATCACTTGAACGAAAATGAGCGCACTAGCAGTATTGGTGGTGATTTAAACTTATAATGGATTTACACACAATTGTTTCAGCATTTTTAATCATTTATCAAATTCTGTCAAAGCAAGCTATGGAATACCAGCAATACTGTGTAGAGTAATACTTTTGAATTTAGGTGACGTAAGAGGTAACTAAGGTACCGAAACGACAGATGGCGGTATAGCCATCCGAAACAGGGTAGCACAAAGAGTAGGAGCAGCGCCATCCTCGTCAATTTTTTTAACCTCTTAGTCCAGTATTAAAATACGACCGATATCAAGTACATCGCTCAGTTACGCTCTGCAATTACTACAACACCTGGCCAGCACGGCGATTATGGGCATAATTTCCTCGTTCTAGGGAAAGGCTTTTGTCCAACAATGGACGTTCTGCTGCAACGATAAGTTCATTAGAATCTTTCAGCATATATCTTCGAACGTCTGCTCCAAAAGAATCATCACCATCATCATATCAGCCATTGGAACTCCATTGTTGGACATAGGGCTTCCCAAGAAAGGAAGAATATTGCTCATAATTGCCACGCTTGGCAAGCGTGTTGGCAATCGCAGAGCATAGTTTCGCATCGAAGATCCCACTGCCCATCCTCGCCATGTGCAAATGAACTACACTATTACGGATTGATATACCGGCATCTACCGTGGTTCGGAAGGTACTATTCTACTCTGCCGGTACCACACGGCACCAAAACAATATTGCCCTTCAAATATCGGCCAAGCGTGTAACACTGTGTTGATGCGTGAGTATTTTTTGCATTCCGATAAAACAATACCTCGATCAACTGATATCTTGCCAACTATATTTAGGTCGAGCCCGAATATTCTCGGACTACGTACGACCATGGTGGATATTGAAAGTGATTAAATTCGATAAGATACAGAATTTTTGACACCTATCTAATTACATGTGAATAGACATTTCCTGCTAAATGTTAAAAAATAATCAATAACGAAATATCGCAATATAATACGTGATACAGTACCAAATAGGGTACCTTCATAGAAGAATAGTACTTCCCCATGTACCAGTTGTCTTAGAAGGGACCAAGGCACCATAACCGACAGATATCGGTATATCCACTTGAATCTGCCCAGCGCGGTAATTATGGGCAAATTCCCCCCTTTGTGGTGAGATCTATGTACAGCAGTGGACAGTCTATCAGTTCTATAGCCGTTATGATGATGATGATAGTACGTATCACAGAATATCGATATAACCATGAAAGAATAGAGACCACATATCGGTAAAAGCAACGAAGCACCCACAAGGTAGACAGGTGGTCTGACCACAGGATGGTTGGATGCAGGCCGCAAACAACCGGTCATATTAGAACATTTCTTGTACCTTGATACCTTTGTTCAGCAGTGAACGACCTTGATGATTATGATGAACGTACGAGTATAATTATTTTGTAGTTAATTAAAGTTAATAAGGCGGGATTTACTTTAACGGTTTTTGCTTGTTAGATTTTTCTGACGTTTCAACTACATTGCGTCAACCAAATGTAACAAGAGTGACAAAGATGATCAGAGGTTTTTAAGTTGACAATTATAATTCTGATTGATTTTATTTTTAAATTTTAGACTCTCGCGTTCCTATCCATGCAGCAGGTACTAACAGTACTAGATCTAGAGCCTTATTGGGTATTTAGACGTTTGAAAGGACGAGTGAAACACTCGTATTGTGTGTAGTAAACTGCGTAAATGTGAAGGAATAATGTATAATATTAAAGACTAATAATAAATTGAATATTGTAGCTGATTGTAATATTAAAATCGCTGCTTTTTACTAAATGTATATGGTTGTAAACACGGTACATATACATAAATATTTTTACTTTAGTTTTGTCTGAAACGGTTGGACCGGTTTTGATGATACTATATCACTGGCAGATAGCTAATATAATAAGGGATAACTGAGTTTATAAAAAATTACGCTACAGCTAATAGGAGTAGAACATAATTCAAATATGTGGCAAAACCGGGCGACCAATATACGATTTGAGGAGAATATGCTGCCCAAAGTCACATTAATTATACACACAGCTAGTAAGTAATAAAAACGTAAATAAAAGAATTTTATATAGATAATTATCGTTTAAACGGAATTAATGTATTAAGTAATTAAAAATATATCCGCTTTAGTTTCAATCTAGAAATAACACATAGCTAGGCCATCACGTTCACCGAATTGTTATTTTATCGTTATCAATGTTTGGTCTTCCTCGAACGATTGTGTTTTGTCTCGGACAAGATTGTGCGCGTATGTACGAAACAATTGTTGTAAAGATAATGTTAATCAGTCGTCTGCTGCGCGTCTGTGGTGCAACCTTGGTTGGCGTGCGTTGTTTTTGTTATAATTGATGGGCCCGATGGCGCATTTGGTTCGACCCCCACCCAGGACAAATATTTATTTAATGATTTTTAAGATTTTGTTTTTTTTAAATATATATACCGTATTTTAAATGTATTTACGTGAGGTATCGGCAAAATAGAATAGTACCTCCCTCTGTATTAGGTATCGTAAGAGGCGACCAAAGTACCGGAACGGACTAACATAATAGGCGGTATATCCATCCAGATTAGTATAGCTCAAATGTTACATGGCACTAACATTACTTTCTGCATTTTCTTGCAGGTTGAATTCGCTATCCTTAAAAAGCCCAGCAATCCTCATGGGGCTTAAGTGACAGCTTCAAAGACGGGTGGAACGGACGGCAACTACACGGCATTGCTGCACTTCTTGGAGATGCCGGGCTGGCAAGAGTAGGGCCTAAGTAAAATAGGCGCAAAGAGGTGTCAACTTGCGGAAATCTGCCTAAGCTTTCTGCCTGACATCTATCTATCTTTCTATGTTTTGCCTGCTGTGTGTGATTGAACTTGGGCAGTTGTCATCTTTTAGCAAGCTGTCTGAGGAGATGACTAATGTGTTAGTCCTGTTTAGCCAAGGGAGTCGAATAATCGGACTGGCTGGAGTAAGTACATTACATTAGGCATGTACTCGTTAACGGAAATAGCATTTTTGTACGTTTGTATCAATGAACTCAAAAACTACAGAACCTATAATAGAAACCCCGTGGTTACTCAGCCAATTCAAACTCCGCGCTCCTTCAAGGATCTCTAGAAATAAAATAGCGTCTTTATGCAATGAAGCACGGGGAACAGTCTTAAGTGTAAACTCGCCAGTGTCTAGGATAAGTACTTAAGGCCTTGAACGCTTGCAGCTTCAAGATCGATGTGAATTTTGACACATTTAGTCAATTTTATGAGGCAGTTATAATTATTTTAAATTATTTTAGTTTCCAATTTAGTTAAATAATTAATGTCTCATTTTTGTACATATTATTTTATGTAAGAAGTTCAAATCAATATTATTTGGTTTTACATTGTACAATCATATCTGCATTAAGAGCTAACCTCTAAGTATGTATTACAAATTATCATGATTTTAAGCACAACGTGATTAGACATAGTGTCGTTGTATTTAGATTTTAGTTAGCTTTATAAATAAATATATCTTTACAGACATAAAATTGTACTTATTGCCGAGGATGTAATGTCCCAAATAGACAATAGAATACACCTCAATCATCGCTCATTGCCCAATATCCGTCGGTTATTTCCACAGACAATAAGATTATCATGTAAGCGTCGCTATGTCTGGCGGGGTCAAGTTTACAAAAACCGGTTCACGCGGAAATGTTTGCGCTGCATTATCTTTATCATAACGACGCGAGGAATTTTTCGATCAGCACTACATCACAAACATTGCCTTTTATACGTGGTCGATAACCCTATTGTGTTTCAGTTTTAAGGATGAGAGAGGCAGTAGCGTAATGTGACATATCTTCACGTTATAAGGTTGGCAACACGCTAGTGTAGACTGTAGGCTGCGTTGATCCTTTCTATCACGCGGACTGTATGCTTGTTTGTCGATTGTATTAAGTATCGATTCCACGATAAGAAGTTCATATTCATCATCGTAATCGTAAAGAAAAGGGAAATTTCGTCCATAATTGCCGCGCTGGGCATTTAAGCACTACTGCGGATGTACACGTACATACCGCCATCCGTCGATTCTGGTTCCTTAGTCGCCACTTATAACACCTGGTACAGGGTAGGTACTATTCTGGTCACCCGGTACCTCACGGCTCCGGTTCATATCAATGAGCTCGAATATTGGCAGCGCAAGTCAATTCGAAACTTTCATTATAGTTGTGAAACGAACCAAGCAAGAGCAATGTGTCTATAAAATAGCAAATGACAACAAACTTTACCTCTTAAGCATCATCAACATCCGATATTTCGATATGTACTCGATAGCAAAATTACCTTTCTTCAAAAAACCATAATATTTTCTAAATTACGTATTCTCTACTCGTAATAAAACCACTCTTTTAACGGCTTTGATACGTCGAACAAAATACGTTAAATAAACCGCGTTTTAAAGCAGTAATAATAGTAGTATTTTTGGGCGTTTTCATGTAAATCGACGGCCTATACGTATTTTAATTGCTTTTACAACATCAAAATCAATACATAAGCCGTAAGAGGTCCACTACTGGATAGGCCTCCGCAAGTAAAGGCCAATTTATCCATAATTGCCGCGCCTGAAAATCGCAGGCAATCGCAGAGCGACGGGTAAGCTGATGTCATTACTCAGCCCATGCTTCATTAGAGCTACACTCTTGTCGGTTCAGGTACCACATCCACCTTGACCACGACACTTGGTGCAGGTAGAGGTACTATTCCACTCAGCCGGTATCACACAGCTTTTACAGTGAGAGGCGAATAGAAATTTTAAAGAATATAACAACCAAATCTGTCGTCGCTTAACTTTTACTTAACTACTACCTTGAAGTACATTCGAAGTTTACTTATCGCTCTTGACAGCTAAAGAATGATTACTCAAAATAAGCATTACCAGTTGCGTAGACTTATTTACGCGAAAGCTACGCTCTGAACTGACAACACGCTTGCCCAGCGTGGCAATCATGGCCGACATTCCCCCTTTCTTGGGGAGGCCTAATTCCAGCTGTGGACTTCCAATGGCTGATACAATGATGATGATGATGTTCTCATTTCTGTGCCAGACACATCCACGCCCCTTTTTATAATTATTTAACCATTCATGTCTAGTAAGGATCATTACTAAACCTACTTATCGTACTAAAAGCTACATTTGTAACTGAGTAGCACACTTGCACCATGTTTTACATTTACACGTGTCCCAGATATATTTGTGTGTGTGATAATAATAAACCTATTATCTGGAATTTAATCACGTTAATTTTTTTTTATTTATTAGACCAAGTGAATATCCCAATATTAGTACAGCCTAATACCATAAGGGTATCACTAGCGCGTGGCCAATCTTGTGACTTGAAGATATCATGCCTCTGCCACCTTTCAAATCGGAATACAGCAATACGAACACTGCTATTTGGAAGTAGAAATAGGTGAGAGTTAGGTACTAATATATACGACCTAGGTTTACTTTAAGGTCTGCATCTTATATCTGTTTATTTCGAATGTATCCCTGCCGTCTTATATAATGTTAGTGTCACCAAAATGGATATCATTGCCATCCTGAATGTCAAGCGTTATGTGGCAGTATGAGTTTGGGATTATGTAAGTCTAGGTGTGTAGGTTTTATTATTCCAACGTTGCCCTAGGTTAGTACGTACTCCGTAGTAAACTGTATCAAACAACCAAAAACTGAATTACTGTACAATATGAAGACAGCTCAGTTTTTGCTTTGACTGTAAATCCAGTTAATTTATTCAGTATTATTTGTATAATGCTGGAGAAGATACCTTGAACTGCTAGTAGTGCAGTAAATTATGTCCTATCTGATCTAATAGAAAATGTTGTTTATTGACTGAACTCTCGCATTACGATTCAAGAACATTGGTGAACCTAATACTAACTATTTCTAAGCGAACTAAATTAATTAAATTGTAATTGAATATTTTGATGCAGGTGGACGAATACATGACTTGTATAAACATATATATTATTTTCTCACAAACCAAATGTAGCTATTGAAAGTCCACTGCTGGACATAGGCCTCTCCAAGAAAGGAGGTTTTTTGCCCATAATTGTTGCGCTTGGCAAGCGTGTTGGCAATCGCAGTATGCAGCTTTCGCGACGGTGATGCTGCTGCCCATTTTCATCCTATACATATGAGCTGAACTGTTTCGGATAGATATACCACCATCTGCCGGTTCTGGTACCTCAGTCGCCTCCTACGACACCTGGTGCAGTGGGAGGTACTATTCTACTCTGTCTGTACCTCACGGCTATGTAACTTATATTAATAATTTAGTAATAATAATTTTATATTTTGATTTTTGCTGCCTGCCTTATCTCTTTTTCAATTTTAGCCGACAATTGACAATTAAGTGGTAGATAAAGTCACTAGGCATTAAGTTAGCCATGTGTACATTGCAATTTGTTCCGTATAAAATTAAACAAATAAAGACTTTGAGTGTATTTATCTGTATATTCATTAACACTTTAACACAAGGATCAGCTCTGAGACATAAAGAAATGTAAATTCATAGTATTATATATTTTACCTTGAGCACTGTGTAACTGATAATTGGCCGTCAACCCAAGCTAGTAAGGAGGCGGGCACGCGCCTGCTATCTCGCCTCGGATCTTGAACTGGTAGAAAAAGCTTGCTCAAAGTCTACTGAAATAAATAAGCAGCACTTCATTGAACCAACTATATGAAGCGGAAGAAGGATTTTATTAAGTTATTCGTAATATATCGCCTTCAGCCATTCTCGTGAAGTAGACAAACACATCATACATAGTAAATACTTATTATGAAACCGACTTTAAGAAAAATAAAAAATGAATAATATCAGCTAGACGATAGTTATTCAAGTTGTAAGTAAGTAAAGGTGTACCAGCTGAGTAGAACAGTACCTCTCCTGTATTCCAAGAGGGCCATTCCTCATCCAGGTGTCGTAAACAACTGAGGTACCAAAACCGACAGATGTCAGTAAGGCTGGGATAGGCAGCAGCACTCCCGTCGCGAAGCTACGCCCTGCGTAATCGCAATGCAGGGGCAGGTGTATTGGTAATTCACTACACCTGCCCAACGCGGCAGTTATGGGCAAAATCCCTTTTTATTGGGAAGGTCTATGCACAGCTATGGATATTCTACGGCTGCTGTGACAATGTTGACTATAACTGATTAAAAAGTATTTCTTTCGGGCATGAAGTGTGAGTTTGTATACGAGAATGTAAGTAATTACAAACATTCAAGTAGATTAGATTACGCACACGCTCTGGCTGCATGCTCACATTAACACAAACATGTAAGTACTATGGTATGCAGAGCACGTTGTTTTCTTGACCTATTATGGGAGTTAAGCGGAGTCTGAACTAATATATAATAATAAAGACTTATTATTGACGAAACCATGAATTAATTACTTTCCAGTTTTCCGCCAGCGACTTTATCTAAAAGGACTATATCGTATCCTGGAGGATCTCTTGTTTTTCCGAAAAATATTAAAGGCAGGGAAAATGTTTTTAGTACAAAGTGTAGCCTATATTTTACTCTAGATTATCAATAATATATATCTGTGCCAAATTTCTTCCAGATCCGTTCGCCGTTTCAATGTGAAAAAGTAACAAACATACATTCACACATCAATGCTTACAAACTCCTGTACTTATAGTATTGGTAAAAATAAAAAAATATCTATCTAGATATCTTGGAAAGATTAAAACCCTTGAACAATTTCGCTCCCCACGTGAGTCCTTTTTAGTCAGATGTTTCAGTCCTGATCAGCAAAATATGTTATTTGTAAATGAACCTATCAATACATGACAGATGAAAAGCAGGCTAATCTTTTCAGACGTTAATTCTTTAGACTATTGCCGTATCTGAAGTTAAGGGCTGGTCCTTGACATGCCATGACTGATGCGATGACGCACTCACTCACGCAGTCGTCACTCAATATACAACTTTTTGATTCGGTAGTCCAATATACTAGGGGCCCACCCGGCCCTCTCTCTATATACGTCTATACCCAAGACACAAAAGAGGTAGGCACTCATTAACGAGCGATCGATTAATGGTTGGTCATTTCTCGCTCGCTGGTCATGCGTGGAATCCTCTTTAGGCACATTGATGGTTCAACATTCTCGTCGCTAAGCTACGCCTAGCGATTGCCTTACGCCACCGAGTGCGGCAGTGATGGGCAAATTTATCCCCTTCTAGAGTTGGCCTATATTCATAAGTTGACTTTCTACGGTTGCTATGATGATGATGATGTAAAGGTAAAAAAGGAATTATTGGTAATTTTACAGTATTTCAGGCGTATGGAAAAAGTTTTCGAGGCTGATGAGGCGGTTGCTAGTAGAGGTAGCTGTCAGGTAGCTTACTAAGCTGGAAAAACTCTGGTTGATGGTATAAATCGATTGATCATCATGATCACATCAGCCGGGCCACTGCTGGACTTAGGCCTCCCAAGATTTTTTTCAATTGGATCGATCATTAGTAATTTTTGCCCTTAATTGCCAGTCTTGGTAGACGTGGCAGAAATGCTGCTGCTCATCCTCAAACTGTTGCATTTGAGTTAAGCTATGCGGTATACGTACTGCCATCTGTATACCAGTACCGCAATCGGCTCTCACGACACGTTTTACAGAGGGAGGTACTATTCTATTCTGCTAGTATGCCACGGCCTTGTAGCATAAGCGTTTAATTAAAGTAAAATATGCAAAAGATCTAAGAGAGAATAATAATTCCCACAACATCTCATACATTGACCTGACTACGTGGTAAGTCGCTTAAAGCACTTTAGTTACGGGTGTCCGGCATCAGCGGAATCACAAATATATAACTTAACATATATCATCATATATGTATCTATACATATATCATCATAATATTAATATCATCATATAATTGTTCTGGGTGGGGATTGAACCCACGAGTTAGGCGCACATGATATGATCACAACCATCTGCTACATCGGGCCCATCAAAGAAAGGAAACAAAATGTGCTCACCTTGGTATACGTAAGAGTCTGTAATATTTATCTAAACAATACATTCTTTATATTTATTTTTTACGTCATTTTTTATATTTTTTTTAAATATTAATATGATATTATAATTTTTCATTATTGCTAATGTATTTTGTAAGTAATACTTTCACTAACTTACCATAATTACTTAGATAAGTCAATGCTGTTGTCACATGTTTAGGGTTATAATCTTGTTTTTGTACTCAACTCATGTTTACAACTATGTATGAATGTAGTCTATTGTCTTCCTACTAAATAAATAAATTAAAAAAAAACAATAATTATAAATCATTTCTGTTTTTATACTGCAGTATTGATAAAATATTATCTGTTTCTAGTGACTTAAATAAACAAAATTAGCACATCCACACTTTCATTAAAGGCCGGCTACACGCAATTACAATGCTGTTTTGATACTGTACATGCATGCCATGCATGCAACACTGATGCTTGCTCACGTTCGTAAACGCAGACAATCCGGCGCTATCACGCACGGCAGGCAAACAGTTATTTTATTAGTTGGTTACTAACGATTGTGTACACACAGCGACAGATTAACCAATCCAAATCTGTCAAAACTTCGCAATGGATATTAATCTATAACAGCGAGCCATAGAGTTCAAAGTTGAGTGTAAAAATTTGACAGATTTGGTAGGTTGATCTGTTGCCCACCGTGCATTCATACTTTCCGCCTGGAACGGTCGAACCGGGATAGGCCGGTAAATGTGTACGTGACGCGGGTAACGTTCGCAGTTGGGAGTTTGCTGTATAAACACGAATAATGGTAGGCCTAGATTTTGTGTGTAACCAAAAATAATTTGAATTGGATTTAATTCAGTGTCATATTTTAACTTTAATAATTTCCACGGGCCCAATGGCGCAGATGGCAGTGATCCAACCTAATGCGCCAAGGGTTCGATTCCCACCAATACGATAATATTTGTTCTGACAAACTTATTTGACATTTGAAAAACATTTATAGGATGATATTTATGTTTGTTCTATGTCTGGGTGTTAAGAATATTAATGTTTTATATTTGTAATCTGATTTCCGTACTCCTAATGGTTTATGCGACTTATCTCGGAGTCAAGTATGAGATGGGAAGTCTATATTATTATTATTATTTCTGAATATTACGAATCCTCTTAGTTGTCTTTGTTGGAACAGAAGTAAAAGGGAATAAATTTTGACGGTGGCAAATTCGTTACAGCGCGAATTATTTAATTCAATATAACAGATTTGATCATCATTTTGTTACCATAAGAGTTCATCATAAACAAACTAATGGAAAATATGATTTCACAGGCTACGTGCAGTCAAAAGTAATGATGTGGTGTCAAGTAATTATTTGGCAAACTATAATCTAGACTAATATTGTAAATCCGTAGAATTTGTTTGTTTGAACGCGCTAATAACAGAAACCGCCGGTCCAATTTGAAAAATTATTTTAGTACTAAATAGTTCTTTTATCAAGAAAAGCTATAAGCTATATAATATTACGCTAAAACTAAAGATAAGCGGGTGAAACCGTGGATGCTGCTAATATTCCGTAACTCGTCAAGTGACTCAGCCGATCACCATTACGATATTAGAGTATGCAATTTGGATTCTATTTTTATTAAAGAAAACAAATTTAAGAGGAACTTTTAATTTCAGTGTAGCTTCTAAAAGAAATGCCTGTTAAACAATAGAACCGAGAGTGATTAGAGAGAGAGAGTAGCTACTTTGAGGCATTTAACGCTGTTCGTATTGTAGGTACTACTTAATAAATATATTTAGAATCAATAATATCTACCTACTATAGAAATAAAATATCGAAGATTTTTTTCCATGCAGAAGTCCATACAGCAAAACAATCTTAATAAAACTGCCAAGTCATATATATTTATCTTTCATCATTCCAGCCATTGCAAGTCCACAGCTGGACATAGGCCTCTATAAAAAGGGGGGAAATCTGCCCATAATGTCAGCGCTGGACAATCGTGTTGGCAATCGCAAAGCGCAACTTTCGCGAAGGAAATGCTGCTGCCCATCCCCACCCTGAGCATTTGCGCTGCACTTTTTCGGATAACTATACCGCCATCTATCGGTTCTTACGACACCTGATACCGAGGTCGGTACTATTCTACTTCCCCGGTACCCCACGGCGTTATTTATTCATCCTCATTCATAATATATATTGAAGTTATGAAGTTATTTTAGAAGGAGATTTCCGTACTAACGATAACTTTAATCGATTCTTCTGATTTTCGATGTCGTGTGTTTATTATTTAATAGATATGGAACCTTAATTATTATTTCTCACTTAAATAATGTAGCTACACACAGCTACCTGACTCTACCACAATAAAAATTTAAATGGCCTCGTATGAAATTTTCTTTACTGACACATTCGGCCGACTACGCTTAGCGGTACAAATAGCCCCTGACGTTTTGCACTACTGCTCTCGGACAACAGTCTACGCCTCTGAGCAATATCAGATTTAGCTATATTTCCCAATGATGGTTGGAGCATATCGTGGCCAAGAGACGCCCCTAGTTTAATGTAACTAGTAGCTTATATTACTATCGTTGTATGTTTGATTTGGGTAAATAAGTTATATTTATTATTATGCAATCAAACTTTGTCTTACGTTGTAACGTTGATATGTTCAAAGTATTATTTCTTTACGTCTATTAATATGTTATCAAATTAGGTTTATTTACTAATGTGTATACAAGATAACGTCATGTAAGTACATTTTTGTTACCGAGATTTGAAAAATCAACGACATAGGTACCTAGTTGTATGAATCCTAAAGCAACCACAACTAAACTTAACGCAAATAATTTTGTGTTGTTGAAATTTGTCTGCTTGTACCTCACGGCTGACAAATTTCAACAACACCGGTACCGGCAGAGTAGAATAGTACCTCAGAGTAGACAGGTGGCGGTATATCCATCCAAAACAATGTAGCTGTTATGCACAGGACAGGGATGGGCAGCAGCATCCCTGTCGCGAAAGCTGTTCTCTGCGATTGCTAATTTCCTCTTTCTTAAGGAAGCTTTCGCCCAGCAGTGGATTTCTAAAGGCTGATATGACCATGAAAATTGTCTCCCGAAATCACTGTGCTATGTATTTCAACATTCCTCACGAAATGTATCAAACTACATATGAATTGACTTTTACTTAACACTTATTTACATACATGTAGGACATTATCCATATTACATGTTGTTTTTTTACACAGGAAAACTTTCATATTTACTTTCCACATAGGACTACGTCTGCGAAGACTTCTAAAAAATGCATCGCGCTAATTATTGTACGATCAATAGTCTAAGAGTCTAGAAAAGTTAGTGCTTTTCCCACGCTTAATATCATACAATTTGGATCACCAAATAGTCCGTGAAAGCGTAACAAACAAATTGATAAGCAGACCCATCTATAATACTAGAACGGATCGCAGCGTCTTTTTAAAGAGGAAAGTGCGATATTTTTCCACGGGCCTATGAGCGAGAAAGGTGTGATCTTTGGCCGGGCAGTCTGGTGACCCGGACGGCGATATCGCTATCTCAAGTGCAGTGCTACAATAATATGTTTCAGTTATCTACATCGAGCACAAACATCTTAGCTTAAGCAAATAATTAATATAATCATGGGGAGACATGGATCATCATACACATGACTTTGCTTCAAACTCGCCAAATCGGCCGGTGGCTAATTTGGTGCTAATAAACATTGGAATATAACATACCTCAGTGTCTAAGTCGAAAGTTTTCGACCAATACGTGTTACCAGCGATGACTTATGGCAGTGAAACGTGGTCTTTAACTATGAGCCAACTGAATATAGCCCAACGAGCTATGGATAGGTCAATGCTTAGTTTTTTTGCGAGATCAAATTAGAAAGGAGGAGATCATTAAAAGAACCAACGTTACCAACATTGCTCGTCGGATTAGCAAGTTGAAGTGGCAGTGGACAGGCAAACGCAGCGTAGGACGCACATCAACAAGGTGGACAGACAGGATCTGTTTAAAACCGCAGGATTGCTCTGGACGCAGGCCGCATTCAATCGGTCCTATTGAAAATCACTTGGAGAGGCCTATGTCCAACAATGGACGTTTTACGGCTGATATGATGATGATGACAGTTAAACTATGGGAAAAAATCTAACTCATGTTTACTTTTCAACTGTTGCACGTTTTTTTTTTTTTTAATTTGAGCCGAAACGTACAATAGACTTTCAAGAACAAATATATCACTGTAATTGTTTACACAATATCGTATTTAGTATTAATGTAGAATAGAAACCTACCTATTAGTAGTTTATGTGACTGATATGAGTAGGTATATCATATCTACTTACATTTAATTGTCCTCAATATATTACGCTTTACGATTGTAAAACCCGTCTGAACACGCATACTAACATAATTTAAAAATTTTGTTCCATCAATATGACAAAAGTACAAATCATTTGGAGAACACTCAAGGGCCACTTCAGGTATTTCCTACCGCAAAAATATCGAATCAATCTACATAAGGCGACAAGTCAACCTGTACAAATCTGCCATTTTAAAATTACAAATGCCAATCTTCATATAGTTTTATCTTTAAATGATTTTGTTTTTGAAAATATATAGACTAATCATTTTTAGATTTTTTATTTTTCGTCTACTTTTATTATACTTCTGAGACGAATTCCAGCGCGACCGCTCTTAACTCGGAGACTCATAGTATTTTCGCGCGTGTAGGTTTTCTTAATGTACTGTACTGTGTACTTTCTTCCATGTAGGTATTAAATCTTCAATAATAAAAAGTATCCTCATCAGTAGCGGTAATAACTAAAAAAAACTCATCTCAACTCACATTGCATTTTCCTATACAACTTATTTTAGAGGCGTCACCATGTATAAAGGATACTACTATTTAACAATACGTTCGAATTAATATTATGTAATTGAATTTGTATAGGAATAGTCAAATAAGTATAATATTTAGTCTTATTATTTTTAATAACCTAGGGAGTAGAATGGTATCTCTCCTTGTATCAGGTGTCTTCAGAGGTGATAGATAGATAGCGGTATATCCATCCAAAACAGTGCAGATCAAATGCATTGGGTGGGATGGGCAGCAGCATTACCGTGGCAAAAGCTGCGCTCTGCAATTGCCAACACGCTTGCCCAGCGCGGAAATTATGGTAAAAATTCCTCATGTCTTCGAGAGGCCTATGTCCAGCAATGGACTACCAATAACTGGTATGATGATTATGAACCGTGACCAAATATAAACACGTAGTAGCAGCTGAAGATAATATATATATATATATATATATATATATATATATATATATATATATATATGTACATATCTGTCAAAATCTTTCAATAGATGTTATTCTCATATAATAATCTCTCAATTAACTCAATAAGGTTTTTTATTGAATCCGAAATCAGTTGAGAATGTTTGATGGTACCTATTGAATAAAAAGATCATATACATTCAGCCATATAGCCGTGTGTGCATGTAAACAAGTACTGCATTTTGGTGAGCCCAACTTCAAAGTGGCCATTTTGATATTAGTGCGATAATTTGCCAACACAATACAGTAAATAAGCATTGCAACTAGCTATCTAATCAAGTTTATTTCCAATTTATTGAGTTGTTATTTAAAGATGTTTTGTGATATATATATATATATATATATATTCGGCATATTTTCTTAACACGGAACTATATTTATGACGCTGTTATTGTGAACTCTTGACATGAATAGCTATCATAAACAACCTAACCCTTAGAAACATACATTTATATAACGTGCAGTAATTTCCAATGCAATTAGGGACCCACTTTACAAATTAAACCTGTTTTATTTTCCGAGACACTTAGTACAGAAATATAAAATGAAAGAATCTCATACATGACTATATTTTTATTCTTTAATATATTAAAGAAAACATAAAGTCTTCAACAGCAAATATGTAGGTAAAGTACTTATAATATCTACTTAGTAGTTACAAACAATCGTATCGCCCCCCGACCCTTTGCCGTCCCACTTGTCTTCCATGCAGGTCAGAGCGCGACGGACAGAGAGCGTGATACAAGATATGGCACTCGCGGAGCTGAACTTCCACTCTCGCACGATTCAGGTACTGAGTGTCTTAATAAATAATTCCTTAACAATCATAACAACGCTTTCAAAGTGGCACGTTTGGCGGCGTCTTGCAAGGTTCGGGCGGTGGAGGTCGCCTATCATCTGGTGACCTCGACTGGTAATAAGCACAGTATGGGAGAGGATCCCAAAAAGTGAATAGAGCCTCCCGAGTATCCAATACGGTATCCAGCAACTTTCCCACTGCCGCTGTATGACCACAGCGTGTAGGACCTTGGCATAAGTAAGGCAACGACACGCCAACTCGTGCACCAATCGCCACTAGCTTGTTACCAATTCCATTGGTAGTACATTCTTCTCGCACAAGTCTAAAAGACACGTGTCCAGTCATAGGTCTAACTGGAAATAAGCGAGAAACAAATCGTTGCACCCAAGCATCGGCTTCTTCATCTTTCTGGGGAACTAAACCTTTTCTCACAGAGTCCACGCGGCATGTCACGTTGTTTACTGCCCGTGACTCTTTCAAAGTAGTGCATGTCACGATTCTCTCTCCCTTCGGTTCTCTTACAATCACCCAAGGCTTTTCTATGCTTATTTCTCGTGGGAATCTGAAATGACCTTTATCTTCGGGCATTACAAACCTCATACGATCCCTCACTCCTCGGGCTCCAGCACTTGCAATGAAATGACGACCTTCTTTCGCTGCCCCACTTTCATACCATAATCTAACATCTTCCTCGCTAGTGACAGCCCAAAATTGTGGAGTAGCCAACCCAGCCGCACGGCATACACGTATTAACTCCAAAGGATCATCCAAAGTGACCACGTCACGTGCACAGGGCACAAAGCACTGGCATCCCACGACTTCTAAGTGAGGTTTGGCCAGCGCGTCGTAATAAGCTGGTGTCGTAGAACTCACTGGTACATAGAACACAACTCCTTCCCTATCCACAATTTCTCTTAGAGCTCGTGCATAAGCAAGAGGGTCTGCAGGATTAGGCCGAGGAACCGTGTAGAATCTATTCACCGCCGCTGAGTATTTTAACAACGCGAACTGGCCTTCTATCTCAAAAGCAACCACTCTCGCTCCAGCAGAATGGAAATTTCTAGCTAGATGTAGCGCTTGAACCGAACTTCCTCCACTAATAAGCACGGTGCGGGGCTTATGAGGATTCTTCGAGCTGAGCATGCGTCCGAACATCTTAAGAAATCCGATAGGGCACTGGATACACTTCCAAAATATGAACAAAGATGCGGCGATCCACAGAGTCGGTAGCACTACTAATATTTGTTTCCATGCTGGGTGTGATATAAAGCTGAGCAGCACGAAGAGAGGCCGGAGGCACAGCCTGGGTCCCCAGGTGATAAACCTTATGATTCTTGGTAGAGGCGGCGGCCGTTCCGGGGATATGGCTCGTTCCTCGGGTATAAGTGAGAAGGTTGAGGAGAAAGAGCGCCTAAGGGCGGTGAAGGACGAGGGTTGGTGCGAGCAGCGTTTTACTCGCGGCGAGAAGACTAGCTCAGTGTTAGAGCGCGCGAGGCGGCTGTACTCGGGCGCGCAGGCCGGCATGGCGGTGGGTAACTGACGCGCGCGCAGGTCGCCGCCGCATATAAACTACCTCGTTATCGCACAGACGTTGGCGCCGCTGTTGCCAATACCCATTCATCTTTGCACCCAATTAGCATCTACCTATTTAAATAATAAACGAAGTATGCGAAACGTTTTAAGAAACAGGTAATTAGAATTGGTTAGGAATATTGGTGATTAAGTTAGTACTAATATCTCATAAAACTAATAGTTTCGACGGTAAACAACAGGTGATTACAGAATCTTTACGTATAAAAAAATAAACGCATTTTCGAGTAGTTATTTTTATAATTTTCAACAATATAATAATACACTTATTAGGTGGTAACAGTAGTTAGAATAACATTTTTAAATGAATATATTGTAAGTATTTTCTTCTAAAATACAGGACTAGCAGAATGGAAAACATATCACAAAAGCAGTTCATCTACAACAGTTTATAATCTAAATAAATATCTGTTGGAAATTACATATAATCTAAAGAAAGAGTGTATATCATATATATTATGATGAAATTCTAATTAATACATTGACTATTACAATAAATGCAGTAAAAATATGATATGATTCATAATAATTACTTCAATTAGATTATTGTCATGTTACATTAAACCAATCATTTGTAAATTATAATTACTAAATTACACTGAATTAAATTTGTATAGCTATTTCTTGAAATACTAATTAACAGATTAAGATGGTACAGGGAAGACACAACAACCTGATTAGGATTATTAACAACATCAAAACAAATTATCATGATCTATAAATAATATTACTGACATATACATACAAGTGTTATTTTTAAATGCAATACACTACTCACAAATAAATAACTCAAATGTTTCTATTTATAAAGCTATTATTAAAATCTACTATATACTAATACTATCTATTCATATCAGATATACTAATGTGAACAAGACATTAGGATAATCTTAAATTGTATATTTAATTAGCAAAATAAATTAAATTAACAAACATAACTGTTCATCATGTAGTTCCACCATATACTCAATACCAGTATTGGATAAAACATAAAAATAAAGAGATGATTTAAAATCATACAAGTTACATCATGAACGGTTCATCTGTCTCCTTTAACTCAATGGAGCCATTCTTACAAACTATATGCAATTCATTTTGAGGTTCTCCTTCAAATCTGAACCTTTTGGGGTGGGTGTCATCCATAAACCGTCCAAGTTTCAAAATCTTGTCATCAACTTTAATTTTGTCTGCTATCAAGTTTGTTGCTGGTAAGTTATTGAGTATGTCATGTATCAGTAATTCAACCTTTCCCTTTTCATGGATGAAAATGCTACTTTTATCAATAAGCTGTGATGCATGCATAAAAACCTCCCCACTTTTTAATTGAGCCTGTAGATTTCCTGAGAAGCCTGTAATGTGCAATTTGCCCTGCTGTATTACATCAATCATTACGGATCTGTGGAGGTGGTCAAGGCGAATATTCCCCATTAATGTAGTAAAGTGAGATTTGTCACTGTAACAGGACTTGACTGATATTGGACCCGCATGAGTGGTCACATTAAAACAATTTGCCATGATGTTGTTACAACTGATGCCAGAAGTTAGCCCTGTCTTGAGATCTATATATGAAGCTTGTAATCTTCCCTCACTTTGAACATCTCCTTCTATGCTCTCAACTTTTATGTTCTGGGCTTTTAAATCAGACACTTTTACTGAACCTTTTTCTGTCTTCACAATGAATTCTTCACCTTCAAGCTTAGACAAATGTACAGAAGCATTTTCAGTTGTTGTGATTTGAACTTTAAGTTGATATGGAACCTGTATTAAGCATATATCGTTCCGATCCGAGCAAACACTCTTATTCAGCAGTTCAAGACGTTTAGAAGACTGTTTAACTTGAAAATCACTTGTTTCTTTACCTTGACTGTACAATGTCATAGTCAACTTATTGTGAGCTTTGATATCGTTTACATCGATAGGCTGCACCTTTACATGTATGGGACTTTCTATAAATATGCTGGTATTGTTGTCTATTGTCTTTTCTACGGTTCTGACTACATTTAAATTCTTCAGATTCAGATCTCGTAAGCTGCTGAAGTCGACGATACTTAACCTCAAAATCTTGAGGCAATTATTTAAAACTCGTTGCCTTGTAAAGGAGAACATTTTTATGTAATAAAATTAATTACTTAACAAATTATGTTTACATAATTTTTAGTTTAATTTAATTATTTCTCGCATACTCCTTTTAATAAAATTGATTGACAGTATGAACATCTGACTTTGACAAGAAATTGACAGTTCTTATTTTAAAAACGGTGCGCTTTCTACTTTGCCCATACATTGCAACTTTTTATCTATTGATTGATATTACATATAATTTTCGTGAGTGTATAAAGAGAAAATTTCATTTTACAATGCAACTACCTATGGATATATATGTTAATCATCTAAAATGGGTTTAATATTTTGCATAATTCACATTTGAAGATCGAAAAAATTCATATACAGTTTCTACACGTGAGGTCTGGTCAAAAATGTATAAAGCCAAGAGAATATCTAAATCAAATTAGTATATAATTGGCAATAGTAGATTAGAAATGATCAAATTAAAGTTTTACTAAATTTTTTTGGTAATATTATTTGTATAGTAAATTGAAAGAATACTTCAGAGGATCCTTTATTTTTTTTATGAATATCACAAAGAAACTATATCAATATAACTGTCATGATCAGAATATTTTCAAACGCAGTCTAAGTCTTGTAAATTGCAATTAATACCTAAATTTTGCATTCATTTTCTGTAAGTGGAAATATTGCACTCAAGTTTGAAGAAGAGGGTTTTTAACGTTTATGCCCGGATTTATGCATCGTAGGTGCTAATACAAAAATGTTTAGGGCGCATTGTGACATTTAGCAATACAAAAACGTTGTTTCTACCATTTCGCACAAACAAGTTGTGGTATAAGCGAATCAAAATGAATGTTGATTTGAAGGAATCGTTTTCTCGCATCAAGCCGGTGTGTGATATCGTTATGGTTTGCCCGACAAACGAAAGTATTTTTAATTTTGTGTCTCGTGTGGCCGATCTTAGGCCGGAAGTCGTGCAAGAATTGCAGCAGTATCTTCTTTTTCCTTTCATCACTCATATTAAGTCTACTGAGATGGAGTAAGTTCTTGTATACGCATGTTTTTTCTATTATTGCCATTTAAATATTATTTATATTTGGTTAATTCAATTTTAATTATTTTATTTTTGTATAATAGCTTATTTCAAAAATCTTCAGCTGTTAAGTTGAAAGCTACTGTATTTAAATCAAAATTTTTAAATACAAGTTGACTGGCCAGCTTTTGATCAAGGGTACACATAAACATTCAGGCCTCATTGCCTCCATAATTGTCAATATGTGCTTGCTTTTGGAGCTTTGTTGAAGAACCTTATTTCTAAATTTAATTTTATATTTAAACTAGAAGTTGCCCATTGTTTCACCCATGTAAATATCATTTGATATAAGGTAATACTATCCTTGCGCTGTTGTTGCTTCCTTTTGCCAGATTTAGTTGCAGAGATCTTTTAAAATTATGATATATTGTATGATATTGATTAACAATTCGAGTGCCCATAACATAGTGTAGGGTGTGAGGTAGAGCGGAGAGAGGGCGCCCATCACACCTCATCGTGTGAATTTTTTATTCATATTTAAATATATAAAGGTAATTACACAAAACAAAAGTTGGCCTTTGGCCGACTCTACTTAATTTTATGGGCAGTCAAAAACGAAGTTATGTTAAGCCTGATGTTGAAAAATTTATTTGGAAATTAGAAACTAATTTTGATCAAATTTAAAAACCATAAAACAGATTATAGTGAGTTGGTATATGTAACTGAAACCATTTATTTATGGACTAAAACCATTAATTAAGTTAACCGAATAAAGAATTGTTTCAGCTTTATAATATTAGTATAGAAGTATAGATTTCTATACCAGAATTTGAATACGATTATATTTTAAATTATGTATTAATAACTATCACTCACTTAAAGTTAATAAGTTTTAGGGTATTTCCAATATTTATGATAATAATTTGAGCTGAAACCAATGTGAAGTTGTTTTATATTATTGTATATCTCACATAGGAAAAAGTTTGAGCTGCAAAGGCGTCTTGTAGATGGGATGCGTGTAGTGTTGGAGAAGGTGACCATTAACAGCTTCGAAATGTGCATGAAGATTGAGACCTCACTACTGCAACTTGTATTTGATAATAGCAGGCCGGGAATGAGTAAGTCATAGGTCTAGTTTCTTTGTAAATATAAAAAAATTGGTTGCCTGTAAAGTCGGTATACATGCGAAAGTTTTACGTGACAACGACTTTGAGTGGTAAAATAATTTTAATGTGAATATTCATTCATATAGTAGGAATAAGGATGAAATAATAGTAACAATTTAAAATATTTATTTATACAAAGAATTATATTTAAAACATTAATTTATACAAAGAATCTCGCACTGAATTTCATATTAACAAAATTTTATTTTTACCTTTACACATACATACGTATTTATATACAAATATACATACAATAACTTGCAATACATTTGCGTAACACACGACACAATGAGAGTGAGTGAGCGGGACGCGTGCCTCTCACTCGCAATCATTGTGAGCGCATAACGTGAGCGGAGCGTAACGCAGTTTCTTGAAGTGTCACCCGTCAAACCAATTTATAAGACGTTGTCAATTTAAGCATTTTCGATTTTCATGTAATGATAATTGCATGCAGTGCATGCAAAGATTATGGGTTTTAAAGGCTGAAGTTTTCTTATCTAAAGTATTTTAATTAATAAAAACAAAAATTATGTATGTATATATGAAAAAACTACTTTTTACTTCTGTAATTTTTTTTTATTAAACTTTATTGCACAAAATGTTACAAAATGTACAAATGGCGAACTTAATGCCAGATGGCATTATCTCCCAGTCAACCATTACACAAAACAGAAAAAAATGCCTAATGGAAGTAATTGCATATTTGCATTTCTCTCTTATTTGTGATTCTTTTACATTTAATGATCTCTATTTGCAGTATACACTCTGTAAATTAAAATTTTTAAGTAATAGAATTATTTTTTATATTTATCTGATACAGAATGTATTTATATCAATAGAGAGGAATGTTGAAATGGTTTAGACATGTAAAAAGGGTGCATGAAAGTAAAATAACTGCACAAATACAAAGAGTGGAAGACAAAGAGTTGCTTTAGCACAACCTAGGCAAACCTTCCTTAACCAGGTAAAAGAGGTGTTAAAGAAGGGCCAGCTTTTGCAGCATGTTCTCTATGAAAATGTAATAGGGAGCAGATGAAGGCAATATGCACTCATGCGGCATAGAAGTATTGCCACCAAAAGGCCATTACTTAAAATTTACATAGGTAATACTTTAGTTGCAGATGTGCCCGAGGAACTGAAACACAGTGTGATGACATGCCTCACAGTTCTCGTACTAAACCTGGATCGGCGGTTCAGAGAGAAATTGCTAAAATCGCACGTGCCTCTGTTGGCACAGGCCATCTTCGTCGCCGTTCACATCGCCAAGCTGGATAAACTCAAAGCTTTGAGGTAATTTGTTGTGTTTCATTTCTTATTATGCCTAATAAAGTAGACATCATAAAACAGGTCGCCTGCGTTGGTATCTCACTCTCACCTATTTCTACCGCCATGTAGCATTTGCATTTCTGTGTTCCGGTTTGAAGGGTAAGAGAAGCAGTTACTGGGCAATGACATATATCTTCAAGTCATAATGTTGGCAATGCGATTGGCATTGCTTGTGATATTACGAGCGGAACATCAATCAAAAATGTGGTAAAAACAGTCGAAAAATATAAGTTTTGAGAGCTTTCGTTACGTGCGCTGGTAGTTTGTAGTTTGAATAGAAATGTGTTGCCCAAAGTCTCTATTCGCCGGACGCTATTCGCTAGATGAAGTTGCCGGCATAGCTATCAAATAAAGAATAACAATATAATTTCCATAATAGGAAGTACTGGCTTACGTTTCTCTATTGTAGTATATATGTTATCTACGTATATCATATATACTACAATAGAGAAAGGAATGTTAAGATGGTTTGGACATGTAGAAAGAATGAATGAAAGTAGAATGACTGCACAAATTTATAGATCGGAAGCGAATGGAGGGTTAGTATAGGACGACCGAAGTGAACATATCTTAACCAGGTCGAAGAGATATAAAGAAGTAACCAGAATAAACGGACGTGTATGAAAGGACTAATGCGAGTAATGAAAGCAAGAGAGGTATGCTAAGATCGTAACAAGCGGAGATCCATAGTCTGCCTACCCCGATGGGACACAGGCGTGATGTAAGGATGTATATCATACATAGTTACATACGTAAAACATAACACTGTGAAAATAACTAAAATAAACTAAGCAAGCTGTGTCTACGTCTGTTTACTGACATATTTCAAGGCTGCAAAACGTAAGTCTAATAGCGAAATTAACTATATAAGGTCCTCATTGTAGATTGTAGTACTGTGTAAGATTTAAGAATACTGTTGCGAGGATCATATCCAATTCTTAATTTCTAACAATTACACATGAATTTATTTGTTCATAATTTGGAGTAACGAATTCTGTCGTGTGTAATATTCGACTGTACGCACGTTTACAAAAAAACTTCTGGCTTCAGGATGGCAGCTATCAACTGCGTGTTGGCGCACACCGTGACCCACCCGCACCTCATGAACGAACACCACCGCATCCCTGACGCGGCGTTGGAGCTGGCCGCCGTCGACATGCTCTCCAGCATACTCCCCGGAGTGCTGGCCGCCCTCCAGGACGTGGCCACGTGCGCCTCCAACCCTCCGCACGCGATCGTAGTGGTAACTCCCCCACGTTCATGTCACGACACTCATGCGTACTCTCTAGCATACTCCCCGGAGTGCTGGCCGCCCTCCAGGACGTGGCCACGTGCGCCTCCAACCCTCCGCACGCGATCGTAGTGGTAACTCCCCCACGTTCATGTCACAACACTCATGCGTACTCTCTAGCATACTCCCCGGAGTGCTGGCCGCCCTCCAGGACGTGGCCACGTGCGCCTCCAACCCTCCGCACGCGATCGTAGTGGTAACTCCCCCACGTTCATGTCACGACACTCATGCGAACTCTCCAGCATGCTCCCCGGAGTGCTGGCCGCCCTCCAGGACGTGGCCACGCGCGCCTCCAACCCGCCGCACGCGATCTTAGCGGTAACTTGCTTACGTTCATGTCGCGACATTGCGAGTGCCCTTCGCTCTGCATACAGTATATAATCGCCCAAAATCTTTTCACACTGTTGAATCGAAACGCATTGAATTAATTTAAAAAAATGCTATAGCAGAATTCAACGATGAACCCAATAACTGAATGAATAAAAGCAAAAAAAAAAACAATGCGTTTCGATTAAAAAAATGATTTACGAATTGCAGGCATCTCTAGAGGCGATACACCGCATTCTGTGCTTGACAATGACTGACAGGTTTCTGTTGAAGAAGCCGTATGTAACCGCGGCGGACTTCGCCAAAGAGATCAAAATGCAAGCGCAAACCAAAAAAGAAGTAAGCTGTAAGGGTAATTGATAATTTTAGAACATTTAACTATTGTTGTGTGTGTTGTCCCGTTAAATCTGTAGTCTGGTGCATTGGATAATTGTCTGAGTACGTTATCCATTGTATTTACGTATACACGCCCTTCTCTACGAATAAATTATAGAATGCAGTCATCCGTCGACATTGCGCTTTTATAGTGGACTGTTTTTGTTTGATTCTTGGTTATAAATTCGTGAAAGGCAGCCAAAATAACTATACTGTTAACACTTGAATGAGAATAATTTAATTATTGTTTAATTATTATTAACGGCTTTAAAGCTAGTATGTTTAACTCTCTACATCTCATACATACACATACATACACCTGATTCCGTGATAAGTCGCTTAAAGCACTTGTGTTACGGACATCAGACGAATCACAAATATACAACTTAAATGCAAAAATTTTACACCCAGATACAGAACACACATAAATATTATCATATAAATATTTGTCCTGGGTGGAGATTAAACCCGCGACTTTTGACGCACAAGACAAGATTACTAGCATAAGCGCCACCGGGCTCGTCAAATTAAAAAAGTTAAATAGACCGCGCTTAATGATTTTCATAATGCTGCGAAGTCGACCATTCTACCTCTAGGGGCAGATAACTTTTATAAGCCTATATATCATACTATAAGTAAAGAGAAGGACGTGTATTTAGCTGTATATGTTTCTACGTACAAAGGTGAGTCATTTAAGGTCAAAACTTAGTAAGTGCAAATATATATTATAACCATATATATATATCAAGGAGTAACTTAGGAGGTGTAATACGACTATCACACTAAGACTTATAGGGGGGGGGGGGGTCGGAATTTCAATAAAAATGTGGCGAAATCAGGCAAAAAATATATGTTTTGAGAATATGTTGCCCTAAGTCCATTCCAAGTTTCATGCATGCATTTTATATTATTAGTTGTTGGTAATATCATTAGAAAAACAAAATATAAATTGACTTAAATACTGCACAGGCGCCGCTAACTGATTGACCATCTCTTGTCTATCTCTATATACTCATTTTCGTTGCATGTGGAGTAACAACCGATGATAGTGCAATTGTTTTACAGTTTGTGGTATTTCTCTTTCGTTTCAGAATCGAAACGCGGCGCAGACGCGAAAGAGGTAAAACTTAAATCTATAGTAATAACATTTCGCTAGACGGGCTGATGGTAGTGATCCTATTTCCTCTGGTCTCTGATGTCCGTAACACAAGTGATTAAGCGACATATCTCCGAGTCAAGTCAATGTGTGAGACGTTGT